>VXAD01005999.1:838739-1068249 GCA_013399195.1 Dicrurus megarhynchus
AAAAAAAAAATTAAAAAAAAAAAAACAAACCAAAACCACAACCAGAAACCCCACAACCAAAAGAAAACAAAAAGGCAAAGGAAAAAAAGAGGGTAAAAATCTGTCTGTAGCTTGTGAAGATTGAAACCGCGGGCGCGTTGCTGCGAGCGGAGTCCCAGGGCAGCGTCAGCGCGATCCGCCGCGGAGCTGTGCCTGCCGCCTCTGCCAGGCTGGATGGAGACGGTGGGGAAAGCAGCCGGCGTGGGGATGGACTGGACAGCGGCTCGGAGCGTGCCTGTGTGCCTCTGTGTGTGTGTGTGTGGTGTGCGTGCGTGTGGTGCACTGGATGCGTGTGCCTGTATTTACGGGAGCCGGGGAAACCTCTGCTCCGCGCCAGCGCTGGAGCAGCCTCCGGAGCCAGGCAGGGAGAAATCCTGGAGACAAGACACAGCGAGGGAGAGCCGCACATGCACACGCACACACGCACACACACACACACACACACACACACACAGAGAAACGTGCTACACATTGCATCGCCGAAATACAGAATACAGGAGCAGAAAGCAAATCCTGGCGTGGATCGCTGTTTGCTGGCAGAAGGAAGGAAAAGCACCCTCAGCCCCGAAAACTTCCTCCTCACCACAAATCCAGCCGCTCCTAGCCCCAAAATTACAAATTGCCTGCTAACGAGACGTCAGAAAGGTACTACACCTCGGCAGTATTGCTCTCTGTAGTGCCACGGTTGGACTGGGACCCTTAAATAATTTTTTTCTAGTAATTATTATTATTTGTTGTGTACATAAATACCTGAGCTGACAAGCTAGAATGAGGATTAGTCCATCGTCTGAAGGAGAGAGAGAAGGAAAGATGTTTCTGTGCATTGCACAAAGAATGAGAAAACAAGACAGACAGTCCTTGACCCGGGTACTTCCTGCCAACCTAGGAGAGGAGAGGAACAAAACCATAAATTTTCTTGCTGCAAATGAGCATCTGCAAAAAACTGAATGGGGCATGTGAAGAAAATTCCTGCAAGGTGAATGGGTCTTGGCTCAGGGAGAGAGAAGAATATTCTGTAAAGTATTTGATAGCAAAATCCAAACTTACAGTTTTAAAAGGTTTTGCAGTGCTTTTCAGGAGTACTTTAGAGAAGTGTGATAGCTTGTCCAAAGTATATAGAGATGTTAGACCTAGGATGAAGTGAAGAAGGCCAACAGATAAAAGACCATGAACTTGCAGACTGATTTATCATTGAGGAGCCACAGAGCAGTATCATGACATAATTCATCATAACTCAAGATACTTTCAAATTTAGACAGAAATTATTAGGTGCCAATACTGCTGTGATGTCACATTAGCTGCAGTGTTAGTTTTGGGTCTGGGCCAGTGTATGCAGCCTGGTCCCACCTGGTGCTGTGTGTTCCTCTAGCCTCCCTTCCTGTTTTACCTCTCCCACATTGTCATTCCTTCTTCCTCCCTTCCTTTCCCCTCCCGCGACGGAGTGATGATGCTCTGACACTGCTTGTGTACACACGGGGTGAACAGTGTTTGTGTGTATGGTAAGAGGGTCAAGTGCTGTCACCCAGACTCTTCTGCCAGAGGACAGGATGCAAGTAGACCCCTCTATAAGAGCGTACAAATAGAGAACTCAGTGTCTTACTGGCCCACTGCAAATAACAAGCTGTTAGTACATGTTAGTGCCCCGTATTAGTGAAAAGTTAGACAAGGTTTGTTTATTTACTGTGCAGAAAAATTTTGACCGATCTGTATGTAAGATCTCAGGGTGTGTAAGATACATGAAAGATACACACAGTTCACCCCAAGACAGGATCAGAAGTGTATTACAAATGTTACACTTACCTCACTTCTTCTGGATTGCTCCAACTGTCTTCTGTGCTGTGGTCAAAGCGGAGCATTAGCTTACCACATATTGAGCATGACAGACGCCCCCACAATCCAATCTTCTTCAGCGTTTCTCCAACCCACAGGAAAGTTAGTTGACATAGATTCAAATATGCAAATAAGAAAATCAGCAAACTGTTTCGAAGTGCACAAGTCATCGCAAAGGAGCAAAAGAGATTCTGTGATTAATTCAGGGGTGCCTCTAGGTAATTGTTTTTTAAGAAAAATGTAAATCTGCCAGGAAAAAATTGGAGCATGTTCACTCCGGCATTTTTTGCAAATACCAGTTGAATTCATACCATTGTTAGTATTATTAGCACTTTTGCATAAGACAACGACAGCATGGTATAACCTTTATATAACATGGGAAACTTGCTTTCAGAAAGTCACGCTCATTTCCACCTTTGAATCCTGCCTCAGATGTAAGTGGCCTAGACAGCCAGTTGTGTTGTAGTCCTGAATGAGGAAGGAATGCCTGACTCTCCCAGGAGCTCACGTTTAAACACAGGTATTTCTACGGCTTCAACAAATCTCCTACTTGTCACATGGGAGAATCATTGTGTGTTCTCAGTATGCATGTAATTAATTTTCTACAAAGTGGAAGAGCTCCGAAGAAAGCCCAGGTTGGAACGCACTCTAAGCCAGTAGCTTTAGCAATCCCTTAGAAACATAACACCTTCTGCCAGGCACATCATAGGCATGAGCTGAAAGCTCTCCTACTTCAGGACTCACACCAGGAGGCTGTTTGAGGTGGTCACATCATACCCATCCCTTTCCAGCTGAACCCTATAAATAAAAACATAAAATTGGTGTGTTTCAAACTTACCAAAAGACCTCTAAATTTGTTTTAAAATCTTCCTTCCTTCTCCTTGACATTGTGATTAGTGTCTTCCAACTTAAAGCGTTCTCTGGCAGCAATGGACTTGATTTTGAGTTGTACATTAGTGAGGCCTCAGACCTCTAAGTTGTTGGGTAAAAGGCTGGCTTTTCCTACATTAATTTTGGGAAGGAACACTTTTCAACAACTCAATTCATTTGCATAAGCATGAAAATGAAACGTTTTGTTTTAGTTATATGGAATATTTTGATCACCAGGGAAAGTTTTTGTGGTTTTTGTATTTCTGTGGAAAGATATAATAGCACTTAAAAATAAATTTTTAATGTTTTTCTTACTTGACAGTCAGACTGAAAATCAATCTTTTACCCTCTTGGAGAGCCCCCTTCATCAAACACATTCAATGTAGTAACATAGATGATTGCTTAGAACGAAGGCTTTGCAATGCATCTGCTGGCCAGGTTTCTCACAAGTGGTCTTTTTTTTCTCAGATTATTCCAAAATAGGTGGTCATTCATGTCAAGTTCTACAGATTGATTTTGTTTGCAAAGCATTTCCTAAAGATCTGCCAAAAATGTAAAAGACATGATTTTTAGCCTCTGTTTCCAAATACTTCCATTAAAAAAAAAAAAAATTAAAAATAATCATTCTCACCCAATCATAATAAAAACACCAGTAGAAAGTGGAGCAGTAGCCAGCATTATATCCTTCATCCACTGGAATACTCTGCCTAACATGGCTGAGACAGTTTTAAGGTGTTCAGTAAAGGACCTATGGAATCTCTAAACAACAAGGAAAAAAAAAAATATTGAATTGCTGCTTCATTTGCAAAGCAGCCATCATCTTGAGCTCTGAACGATTCAAGGACATGGTGGAAAAACACGATTATAGATCTTAAACATTATAGTGTGTAGTACATAGGCATGAGATTGAGATTGTACAAGGAAGTTTTATTCCTTTTTTCATGTTTTTGAGTTATTTCCCTTTAGGAACAGGATAAATGATGTTACTTTGAAAGATACACTGATTTATTTTCAGGTGTTATCAAAAAACTCTCCTTGTTGTCATGGGTATTAAGGGGACTGCATAGACAAAAGCATCTTTCACCTGACTTGACAATAAAGCTTTGGCAAATGTCAAAATGCTCCATAACTCAGCTTCACAAAAGAGAGAAGCTGACTTCTCGATTCTCCATTAAACCTGTGCACTCCCTAGATTTGCAGCTTTCACATAATGGATTTCTAGCAAGAATGTTTCACAGGTTGAGGAAACAATCACTAAGATTCTCAAATGTCCGATAGAATTTCCATTGGTGATGTGGCTCTGATGTTCCAGCTATTTCTGCAGGCAGATGACTGCCTCTGTACACACCATCAGCCCTGCAGCACTGCAGAAGCTGTAGCTCTGGTGGTGGGGGGACTTCTAGGATCTTGCCTTAATTTTAGGGGAAGATCCATCCGCACACAGGTTGCCAAAGTATTTACTTAGAGTGCAGAACACATCCTTGATATTGAGGACCGAGTCACTTCCACTCCAGGCTCTGCACACCAAAAGGGAAATCCAAACATGCTCCTTTTACTGTAAAATCCTGAGGACAGATATGAAGACATTTCTTCTTTTTTTTAGGTCTACAGTGTCCACTCCAGGTGGATGTTCTTTAAAAGTCCAGAAATGGTTAACTGCATGGTGATGAGGTAACACTTAGATTGAAACTGAGCTATGAGTTTGTCCCAATGCAACTTTCCAAAGAGCAGTTCCATGAAGGCATACATTGCAGCATCAGAAGGTGCCTTTTAACTGATTTTTCACGTTGTGTCCAGAGCCTTCATCAAAAACCTTTCTCCACACAGCACAGACTGCTCTTCCTTATCAGTCTGTGCTAGAAGGGGCAACGTTGGTTTTTTTTCTTTGTACTGAATGGTATTTGCTGCAAAATTAATGCAAAGCCCAGTTCTTTCCAAAAAGTGAGCTCCAGAGGCACAGGTGTGAAAAACTCATCTTGCTCTCAAAAAGATGAGAAGTTGCACTCAAAAATAGAATTGTCAACACAGCTGCTAGGTAAGTCCTCTTAGAAAAGGTTTTTGGACTCCTGGCCAAGAAAACAGACCTGCTAATGAAATATGACTAGCTTTCTTTCCTCTGAAAATTTTCGGAGACAGAAAGCAAAAAAATGATCTAAGATTCCATATGCTCAGTTACGCGTAATATAGGAGGCTTAAGCTCCCATAAAAAAGGTTTATAAGTGGTAATCAGTGATGTCATATTAATTATAAGCAATAAGCAGTAGTGGTTGCTCTTGAAATCTGCAGGCTATGCTATTTTGGGCAAATAGCAGCTTTTTATATTAGCTATTCATTTTATGAAACCTTTTGTGAACAAATACTAGAAGTTTAGGCACAGCAACTGAATTGGTAAGTCAAAATGTCTGGACAGAACTATTGCCTCTTTCAGGTGAGGATTACAGCAAACAAGCCAGGGCTGTTGTTCATAGTAATAATTTTTTAAAAAAATTATTTTTTCTGTCTACTTATTTAAGGTAGTGCCATTTAATCTGCCCATTTTAAATTTTAAAAGTGGACCACAGTGACATTATCTGTTAAGTAAAATATCTTCACTTTGCATTTCCTTGGAAAATGCCAGTTCAAAAAAAACAGAGGAAAAATGTAATTATTCTTTAAGATCATAGCTTTTCATTACAATAAACAGTGAAACCATCAGACTAAAGTGCACATACATAGGCAAAATCTGTGCTTATGCTCAATTTCACTGAAGTTCAAAACATTTTTAAAGCTTGAATAATTGTTGGTAAAGTTCCAAAATCCAACTACTTATATACCTGTGTAGATCTTGCAGTGACCAAGGAATAGCATTTTCAGTATTATGTACTGCTTCTTTTATGCCATTATGATGCTATCCTTCTAAGCAACTGGTCTCCAGCTCAGACAGGGTTTTGACATTATACTAGATCTTTCAAGAGCAAATGACATTTTTCGTAAGAACAAATATGTTCAAGATCAGTTTCTTATTCAAACATATACTTTTATGAACCTTCCCCTTTCTAGTTAATCCATAAATAAGATGCCACATCTGTTCTGATCATAAGGTGTAAAGATTACTTTAAAGATTCCCAAAAATGGCTAAGCATCTTTTTATCCTTGCTTTCCTGCAGCATCTTACTATCACTAGAAAGTAATTGAAGCAAAAAAAAAGCGCATGATATACAAAGGCCAAAACAGTGTTAATTTCCAAACAGCATTTTGACTTAGATTAATATTTTTGAGAAACATAATTTACTTTTAAGCCTGGATATATAAAATGCTGAACTACAGAGTACACTGAAGCAGTATCACAGAGTTAACAACATTCAATTTGCAATATGTTATTACAAGAAAAAACCCTAGCTTTATTTAGATCGTAGTCCTGAGTAATGCAAAAACCCACAGGTGTTCATTGGTGACAATTTTCATTCATATTTTATCAATTTGCAGTATCATATTTTTTTTTCTGTTCAGCTGAAATTTAAGGCAATATTATGCAATAGACAGATATGGACATTATTTCTGATATAAATGTACAGCATAATATATGCATTAAAGCTGTGAATGTAAGGTTTATAGTTTTTAAATTACCATTTCCGAGCAATGTGTTTAAAAGTATATGATATGTTCTCTGACAAAGATCAAAGGGCTTAATATATTTTGTAAGTTACAGCTATAATGATTGCATTTGCAAAAGCTGTAATTTACTGGTCTATTTCCATAATGAATGGGAGCCTAACGAGTCACACAAGCTGATACATTCAGCAAAAATACGGGACATCTTAGTCTTGACTTGGAATATGCATTATGATAATAGCTGCAGTTTTACTGGAGAGTAAATTTTCTTGTATTTCTTGGCATGCTTACCTTGTCAGTCTTCTTGGGCTTTTTAGTTTTCTAAACAGAAATATATTTTAGGAATATCAGCAAATGAAGGGTGGGAGGAGGTTCAATGGTGCACTCGTTCCTGTACACACACGTGTTCTGGAAAGCTGTGAGAGAAGAAAAGCCACATTCTTAGGTAAAGACAGGCAAGAAACCTGAGGGTTAAAGGAAGATACACCTCAGGCGCATTACTATAATTTCATTTTCTTTGGTACTCTAAATGGAATTATGTCATCACCTTCTTGCCATGGGGTGGGCATGACATGCCATAATCAAAATAGTGTATTGTATAGCGTGTAAAAGAACTGCTAATATGGTCTCTTTCCTGTGGATGTTTAATACAGATTTACATGGGTCCATGGAGAGACTAGACAAAGCAATGGAAAAGAAATTATCTGAGAATTGCTAAATACACAGCCAACTTCTGGCTCAGGAATAACTTGAGCAACCAAATGCTCAAGATGAGAGATTATCTGTAGAAATTTGCCCTTTCCTGTACTTTCCATTGGCATGTGCTTTGGGCCACTGTTGGAGAAGGAACAGCCTGTTAGGTCTACCCTCTGGTCAAAGCCAATATGACCATTCATATGTTACATTCTTAATTTGGCTTTGATCTTAGGTACCTAGAACAGAAGATAACCTAAATATAAAGTAAATGCTTATATCTTTGGATCTAGAAAAATGTACCCGTTTCTAAAGAGCCTTCAATGAATCCAGACCTCCAGCAGGAAGCAGTGCAGAGCCCCACTGAATGTGCATGCCTTGTAAGTCCCTCATAAACCTCCAGTCTACCAACTACACCCTGCAAATGTTACAGTGATTGTCAAAACCTATCTTTTTTTCCACTTCCCACAGTCAGGGCAGTTCACAGGAATTACCATATTCTACAAGATCACTGGCTTGAAAAGTACAGTGACTTCCTTCTAAAAGTCTGTTTTGCTTCATGGGAAAACACAGTTCCTCCCTCTCATCCCTCCTTTTCAAGTCCCTCTGACTTGTTACTGAGTAGTATTCCATGGAAGGGAAACTTTCCTAAGTCCCAGAAGTATTTTCTAGTTTGATTCAACACAGCTCATGTCTGTTTGACCTTTAAATGGCAAAACTCAGACACTTTTATTAATATCAGTGTAAAAGTCTTAGTTTTGGGGTTTTTTTCTGTCCTCAGGACACTAAATCCTGCATGTGTAAATGACTAAAAGAATCGCTTCTTCTAAGGAAAGCTCACAGAAACTCTCTTCTATATTTACCTGCACACTGTTCAGATAAATAACCTTATGTTCCTGTTCAGCAAGCTACAAATCCAATCTTAGGGAGGGGAAAAAAAATTCATGCGATGTTTGCCCCACTTTCTTCAGAAAACTTTTTGCAGATATTACAAAGAAAAGGACTGTATTCTCTTAACAATGCTCATATTCAGGGAGTTCTGTTGATTTATAATTTTGATACAGAAAAATCAGTTATGGGTATTGATCTGTCCTTATTCAATTCTTTGTTGGTTAATTTAGTGGCAGCTAGCTTTTCCTGTACTGCTTCAGCACTGCTTTGTAGTTCCCAGCATTACCTTTAACTCTTCTGTGAAACTTAGATATTTTATTCAGCCTCCCTCCAATCTTCAGACAGTAGCTGGGATTAATTATTAAATGTGTATTTGTTAAACAACTCAGATACTTCATTTTTATTTCCAGGCTCGCAGGTTTATTATTTTCATTACCCTCACATGAACCCTTCATCAAAATGCTACAGCTTATCTTTCTTTGATAATTTTCACGTCTGTCAGCAAAATTATCATTAGTATAACCATATCACCACCTTTTTTCTTCTTCCAGAGCTCGGAGTCTTAATGTTAGGATTTCAAAAAAGTGCTAAGAGTGGGAAGGGCAGGAGTTTATTTGCAGAAAGCAAGAAGGAAAAAAAAAAAAAGAAAGGGACACTTTGATTTCCTACTGCAGTTTCCTCTGCAGCAAGTACAAAATTGTGACCCTTAAAATACATCAGTTTTAAAGCAGATAAAACACAGTAGAGAGGTTGTGGGAACCAAGCAGATAAAGAGATGAATATTGGTATAGGAGCTATCAATCTACCTACTTCTTAGGGATGGTTTGTTCCCCAGTGACACCTAAGGAGCACAAGACCCCGTGGGCATGTAAGGCAGCATGACAGGTGGCCAGTTGCCTCCAGGCAGCCTTTGAAAGACCATTTGCTTAACCTGACAAGGCACAGATAATTGACTAACACATTTCAGTTATCTGACAAAGTCTTAGGGTTGTGTCTTTGTGAAGACAATAGGTTTGTTCCCTTTGTTCCTTAGAAAAGAGAAGGTGCTGAAGAGAGAGCCTGGAAATTTGTGGCTGTGGAGCCACTTTCAGCCTCAAATCTTTGAAGATAAGCTTCTCTGCAGTCAGAAAGTCAGGTATCAATTCCTTTAGAACAAACAGAATAAAATGTAAAAGAGATTTTTCTGTATTATCTGTAATTCCAGTGGGAGTTCTGTATATGAAGATTGATGAATATGCAGAAAGTCATTAAGCCTATTTGTATTGTTGCCGTGATTGTTAGAAAAAAAATTTGAATTCTTACACTTTAGTATTGCTATTTTCAGTAGGGGTGGAACCAGATGATTTTCTGAGGTCTCTTATAACATATATTATTCTATAACTCCAAGTCCTCAATGCGATATTCGGATTCTTGGGTGAGAAATAAAGTTCTAAAAAGAAAAAAAAAATTTCTGAAAATTTCTGAAAATAACTTGGCACCCAGCTCCATCTTTCTTTGTCCTTCCATGGGATAGATCTCGGCTATAGGAGTCATGAACAGGACAGCAATGACTCCTTTCTTGGGGCTTGTGAAACTGGAACAATGAAACTGGCTTGGGACAACTGAAACTGGTGCATACTTTTTTTGAGGTTGAGTAGAAGAACAGTGCTGTGATGTCTACACCTAGAATCCAGTCTTCTTCTTTTTTTTCTTTCTGGACTTTTTTATTGGCTCCTGTTGTCATTCTGTGCACATGTAGTGACTGGACTCTTCTCGACTCGAGAAAAAGCATTAGTTCATACCCCTTCTACGCTTCCTTAATAAGCATGTCCTTCTGTCTACTTAAAAAGGCTTCCTGCTGCTTGCTTTCAAGTTAAAATGAATATAAATCCTACCACAATAAATATTTGAAAATACACAGCTGACAAAATTCACAATTCTTAAGAGTTCCTTTGGAGACCTCCTTAGAAACCACAAGTGTCTTAACGTCAGTTTAAGTGAGCCTTGGTATCTTGGCTCATACACTATGCAGATCCTTTTGTAAATTTGCTATTTCCAGAGAAGAGTTACAGAATAGTCTTATGATGCTTTTCCTCATCATGTACCTTTTTTTAAATGCAAAGTTTGAAAAACCAAGCAAAGCTTGAAAAACCAAGCAAAGCACTTCCAGAAACCGTAAGTTAAAAAAAAAATTAAATTACTCTGATCTCAGTAGAACTATGGCAATTGAATTCCCCACAGATACTGTCCCTGTTTGTAATTTACTAGATGTATGGAAATTGCATATGTTTAAATGAATGTACTAAATGTTGCGTAGTCAGTCTGGCCACGTGCAGTAGATTGCATTTAAGCATACATAAACCATCCACGTGCAGAGTCCTTTTGTCTGGATTTCAGTTTAGATTTACTGAGGTCTTATGACTCCAGCTGCTGAAAAATTCCAGATCAATAGCCAGAGAAAACTCAGGTAAGTAATAACAGGCAAAAAACATATTGCCAAACAGTGGCTAGTAACAGCTAGAACAATTGGCATGTACAGAATGGACTAATGCACCTTTGATATCCAACCAGACAATATAATAAAATATGTGAAGAAAAAAATTAAGGAAAATGCAAAAAGATTCCTTGCTATTGCTAGAATGTGCACATTCCTCTTCCTAATGAGTCTGTGCACTCTTTCAGATTATTTGAAACCAGTGTTCCAAACCAGTCCAGCTGGCAGCCCTTGTTTCTGGTAGGGAAGAAGTGTCATGCCCCTAATCCCCAGGGCTACAGCCAAGAGCTTTGAGGAGCCCCTGAAGTTGTGTTTGTCTGTGTTCTGTGTGAATCCTAGTAATTCCCCTCTGTGCACCTTCTCAGGGACTAAATCTGCAAGCAACCTAAAAACTTCATACCGTCTTGTCAGAGAAGCTTGGGGCAGAGCTTCTCTGCATTATGTCTGTAACCTACATGTCTGAACATCACTTGAATACTAAACCACACACATCTTGCAAAAATGCAGGGATTAAGCAAGAGTCTTAATAACATAAGTCAAAACACTGGGGATGTGTAAGGCACATGCAAATATTTAGCTGAAGAGCACATTTCCATACCCCTTATGCTATCTGTCCACCACATGATCTTCTCCTTTTTTTGTCAGTTGGTAATAAAGTTACACTGGCATTTTGAAATACAGGGTGATTACTGGAGTGAAAATGAGCATGATGAAATGCAGTCTCCATTTTCTACTGTGGTGGGTAAGAAAGATTTCACTCACTAACTCCATTGTTATCCTGAATTCACCCCTGAAATACCTTTGCAGAGCTTCTAGAAATATGTTTATGTGCTCTCATGAAAGTGGCAGATCATCTGAATTTGAAATCACAACTTACTTCATATTTTTTAAAGTATTTATGGCAGTAAGCACAGATAACATGAGAAGGAATTTTGCTTCGCACCGGCAGAGATAGTGTAAGGTTTCTGAATATTAAAATATATAGGATATTGTTTTAAAGATAATTAATGTCAAAGTATTGAATATTGCCTTGAATACTGCAAATATGCCTGTAAATATCTTTATAGAAACTATGCTTATCCCTAAGAAGTTTATGCACAAATTGATAGCTTAGATTATCAATGATAAATTGTTTTTGGAGAAGAATGGCAGTTTACCATGAATTTACGAAGCTGCAGACATATTTATCATATTTTTATCCTATTTGATCAAAAAAAAAATCAATAAATTATTGGATGTGTTCCAAATCATCAAGAAAATGGTGTCATTCCTTGGTTTCAAAGGTGATTTGAATGATAAACTTACTTCTTTAAAATGATGCTTTAGGTTTAGAGTTTTCAAACATATTATACATCATACACATATATTTTGTATTATGATCTGAGTTTGGGCATTTGTTATATAGAGATATTTATCACTAAATTTTTGGCTAATAAAGAAGTCAAACTTAAGACATGTATCCGTTTTTCATTTCCTGGAAATCCTTGACAGTTTCACACAACTTCTATGAAAAGAAACAAAAGAGTTGTAAGTCTAAATCTCGTTTACCACAATTTATACTTGGGAGCTTTATTTGATTTTGTTGTTGTTGTTTGGGGTTGGGGTTTCTTTTCTCCAAGACTTACAAAAAAATGAGGGATGAAAAAGAAATTTTAGGCTTAAGAAAACATAGGGGAGTTGGATGGTTTTATAAATTGTGGGGAATTGTAGTTTTATGTAAAGTGTATGTACTGTAACAGTCAGGATGAAAAAAGAATTTATTAATTGAAAAGCAAAACAAATATGCGATATCATCATTAAATGAAAGTAATTGATCACTTTCTGGAAAGGCTTTAAGTTATGTGGATACCTGAAATGTTAAGCTGCAATAAAGTCATAGTGAAGAATTGTGCAAATTTCAAATTAGTGTGCATAAGTCATTTGTCTACCAAATGATAATGTGGTAAGAAGCAGAAGAAATACATACAGAAAAAAAGATACATCAAGTAAGTAAAAGTAAGTTTTAAGAAACATAGCTTAGAGGATCTATTTCATTAGGTTTTTTTTCTTTGCAATGTTTATTAATAATTGGCCACTCAGTTCTGCTGGGTAGTGCTGCAGGTAAAGAAGATAACAGCCTAAAGTCTTGATGAGAAATAATCACCAGATTTTATCAATAGACTTTTAGTCCCCACCTATATTTCTTCATAGTATCTGCAATTTTATTGATTACATTTCTCTGTTTATTGCAGAGTCTGTGATTAAAGATCCAGCTGGCAAAGGTGACCAGTGTTAATCAGACCCTATCTCTCCTGACAGTGATCACTGCAAAAATATTCTCAGTGTAAAATAACCATCATCCCTGTACCAGGAAAATATTTATGAAGGTATTAGTTTAGCAGTAGGCGAGATGTTCTGCAGCTAGCAAATCTTGGCTAAAGAATTAGCACTTGGGAATTTTACAGGATAGTTACTTTCCAAAGGAGCTAGGATATTTAGGCTCAATAGGGGAGGATGATGTTTACAAAGTCTCTAAATAGGAAGACAGTGACCTCAGTTTAAATGATTGCTATCAAAATATTAGTGACATATTCTACAACCCCATACTGTGACCCCATGTATTTCCACTTCACCTTGTCTATTAAGTCACAAAATACATCTTAATCTCCAAATGGTCAAAGCCAGAATGTTCAGCTGATGAGTGAAGACAGACATTTTCACCCAAATCCTCCCACAAAATATAAAATTGATGAGTCTTTCATTGTATAAAGCTCCCAATATCTGTTATCCTATCTTGTACTTTGTGAAGGAAAAGACTGCATGTAATGTATGTGGAACGAATATTCCTCCTGGGGGCCACTCTTCATCATATCAGAGTTATCTCCTTTTCTGGTTTTCTTATATATGGTATTCTGTGAATGCCACAAAGCATAAGGTACAGAGCACACCCGTTTCATCAACTTCAGCTTAAAGAAAACAAAGAAAGCTTTCCTTTTCAGGAAGAAAAAATCCTTTTAAAACTGACTGTCTTAAATTCACTCAAGATGCTACTTCTCACTAAGGAGTATGCTGATGAAATGAAATGTTGACAGACTAATACAAATATTCATTTTAATATTACAATTGAAAATAAATAAAATTAATATTCACAGCAAGAGATCAAAAACTTGGATAACAGGAGAAAAATGGAGAAAAACCATTTATTCCTCAAAAGTAATACTATACAGGATGAATAAATTCTTTTCTTTCCTAGACCTTCATAGAAAAAACAAAGAAGGAGATAATCTTCTTTGAAAAAAACATGCTTAAGGTAGATGTTCTTTTGATTCAACTTTTAGCATCCTTGCAAATAGAAATGTTCCTTTAACATATTTATTACCAGAATATGTTTTTATCATCTTAATCTCTGTGATCTCTGAGAAAAAACATTCTGTGGGTGGTAGAATAATGCCATTTGAGTCACAGCATATTGCTGCAGATGCTGGAAAAGGACAGTTTTACTGACAAATATTTACCTATTTAAAGCAACCAACAAAAGTACAGAGTATTTAATCATCTCAATTTTATTACTCATCTGAGGTGGTTTTGTAGACCAAATCCCAGCTTACAAATCATTCAGAGTTCCAACACAGGAACAAGTTTCAATGATTACATCCCATTTCTGTGATACAGGAAATACAGAATGTAAATTTTACAGTGGCATCACTCTTCCTGCTTTCACTTTTTTAAGCCTTCATTTGCATATAACTGAGCTGTGGCAGAAACTGCCAGTGGTAGTAGTCCTCTTTACAGACAGGACACAGAATTTCTCATATATGTGTGATTTATCAGGGTGGATGTAAGTCCATTCTCTCTCCCTGATGCAGTGAAGTCGTCTGACACACTCACAGAGAGCAGGTGAGAGCATCAGTGACTGAGAACATTACCCCAGCAGCAGAATGCTCTTGGCATTGTTTTTTGTACCTGTTCAATCCAGCACGATACAAAGTGATTGTCATGCAAAAAACCAGCTCAATTTCCTTTCTCATACTTTTGCCTGGGAGACCTACTATGGCTTTTTGTGTGAGATGTCCCACTTTTGAGTGTCTTTGTGCGTTTTATTTTCTTCATATTGTGTACACTTTAGAGAACGTGGACAGATTCTGTTAGGTATGGCTTTTTAGATATTTAAATCTTTCTTAAATGTCTCTTTTTCATCCTTCCTGAGGATGCAATCATATATCTCACTCTGCCTCAAGGTGAAGATTAATCGAAGGCGTTTTCATTACTTCCACCCCATTTACTTTCATGCTCTTTCCACTCTGTGGATCACCAGCATAGGTTGCTCTCCCAACTGATGTCCTTCTCCAGTTCCATAATGTCACAAAACACACTTTGATCATGCTTTGGAAAAAAGAAGTGCAGCAATGTAAGAGCAAGGAAAAGGGCTACTAAGATAGCAGGTGGCAGGCTTGCATCCCATTTTTCTACCCAGGAAAACTTGGATGAAAATACAGACTCATGCATACACCCCACTGAAGTCAATGCATCCTAATTAAAGTAAGTGGGATTTCCACACATAGCCAGGAAGCAGTCCCAGCTCCTCTTTTGTCACCAAATGCCAAGCAGGAGAAAAACATGATAGACAGTAGCCATTATAATGAGATAGGGAACAATTCCTCTTCCCACCCAAAGCTCTGTACCCCATGTTATCTTCTCCTGACCTGGGTGGTCTGGCAAAGGGAGCATCCTCTTGACACAGATACCCTACCTCCCTAACCTTTCCCCCACAAGGCAGCATCTGTCCCTGCTGTAACCTCAGTGGCTCCAGCTTGCAGTACCAGGTTGTATTAATGTGTCACATATTAATGTACTAACCTTTTTAGAGTTAAAGATAATAGTTAAAAGTAATAGGTTAAAAGAGCGAGTACTTATGCTTTACAAAACAGATTTTATCAGATTAATCAGTTTATGAAATATGGTTTTACAAAGCAACCCATTAGCTGAAGAGAAGTGTGATAATCAGTGCATTAAAAAATTTACAGGAAAGATTTTTTTAGAGAGATCAACGACCTTAAATCAGAAAACTTGTTATACATCTTTCCACACTTACTCCTTATTATCCTAAACAGCAACATTTCCCTTTTGTCTGCTGAGAAGAGACAGACTTGAACCACCTGGTCAGCCTCAGGTTCTCTGCTTTTTGAGACAACACTTTTTTCAGACAATATTCAATCCTTTTGGAGGCTGGGATTTCTTTATCCTATTCTTACAATTTGGCGTTCAAATATGTGGTCAGTACAACAAAACCAACAAAGAGACTATCCACTTACCTGATGCAGTTCAACATGATAAAATTTTAACTCAGCACTTGCTATGTTTCAGTAATAAGAAGATAACAGAAAACAACTCACTGGGCAGTATGTAATGTAAAAATACATCAGTAGCATAAGACAACACAGAGAAGCAAACCCTTGAGAGAAACACCAGTAACTCATTCTTGGCATAACAGAACAATATTTCAAATCAATTTATTTCATATCTATGTAACTTTTTATCCTTGACTGTATTGTGAGGTTATAAAGACTGTCACTTATTGACATAAAATACGTTGTGGATTCAGTTAAATAGACTGGGGGGATTTAAAAGATATAACCAGGATACTTTGAAATAATTCCTTTCACTGACAGTTCAGAGTTGGTCTAGTAAATGGGGAGATAGAATGCTAATCAAGCAACAATTAAAAATATGAACTGACCTTAATAAAAATCAGTAGGTGAAGTTATTAAGTAGTTTATTTAACAGAAATTTAATATTAGCTGATTCAGATATTTTGCCATGCTGACCATTCAGGCTTATTTCAGTAATGGAGAGAAAGAATAAAAGAAGGATGCAGTACAGCACAAAACTTTAGCATAATTTCATTATTTTTCCAAACCCCTTTAGCACATGGCATGTCTTCAAATGAATTTCCATTTTCCATTCACACAACAGGATTCAAACAGCACAGAAACTTTGAGGTTATTGGTGACCTACTTGCATAATGCAAATTCTGTAAAAATACACGGGATCTGTAATGAGTAAAACCAAGGACTTGATTTTTCATTGGGACAGGTAGGAAACCTGGAGACACAGAGCTGCGTTTTCATGCTCGTGATTGCAAACATACATTATTAAATCATCTCATTAGACCAAGCAGAGCCTCTCAAACTCTGTAAATCAAACATACCGATGATTTTTCTGAAGCTCAAGGTTCACTCTGGCTGCCACACTTGCAGCTTCCTCAACATATACCAAATCGTAGGAAATAACTTGTCAACAAGTTGACAACATGGTTTGTGCCTGAATTCCAAGAAAATGCATGTGTACAAGTCACACATTGCATGCATGAGATTATCATACTGAAATAAGGAAATAAGGCACGAAGAGGTGCCTCATGTTTTTAAGACTAGAAAACTATTAAAAAAATTAATCTTGTATTTCTTTTTCTCTCAAAAGAATACTTAATAGATGTGTTTGAAAACCTTACATGTACATTGTTTCTCATGGTCTAAGCAGCCTTCAAGTTTTATATAATTCATTTGAATTTGAAATTTCCAGACCTTTCTCTCACTTGTTCTTTTTTCTTCTTTTGAGCAAATGAAATGAAAATTAAGGCAGTGTAAAATGTGAAATTAACACTGCTGTTCTTGCTTTATTAGTTTTGACCATGCTTCTCATTCAAGGACCAAAGCACTTTTTCTGGCTTTCAGACACCCAGTTGCTATTTTATCCCTAGGAATTTCAGTGTCTCAAAGCCTTCTAGTAATTCTCCCTGCAGCTGCTGCTCAGGGGCACTCATGACTCTACTGTCCACACTCAAAAGCAGAGCATTATTTGCTGGCATAATGGATTTACATTCTTGAAAGAATTTGCAGTCCAACTGACGTGGATGACAAGTTACCAGGAATGTCTGGCAACATCAGGATTGTCAGGGAGAGTTTTAGAGAACAGACTGAAGGTCTAACCTGCCTTGGTTACAGTGCTGTTATGTAGTACCCTGCAGCAACCTTAAGGCTCAAAACAGGACAAAACTTGGAAAGGATTATAATTTAGCATTAAGAAAATAAACCAAAACTACATGACTAAGACATTTGTAGTTCCTCCAAGGAGTCATGGAGCTGTGATTTGGTTGGATATTTTCATTGGGGTTTTTATTGGTTGGTTGGTTATTTCTTTTTTCAAATAATATTATTTAAAAATCAGGACTAATGTAGGATTCTTCCCTCTGGTGCTTTCATTTTTGCATATAATGTAGAAAAGAACTAAAAATTTAAACTTCTAATCAGTAAAGACATGACTAAAACTACGGTTAAAAATAACAGGAAGAGATTAAGCTTACTGAAGATGAATTTTATTCTGCCCTGTTGGTATTTGACAATATACTATTCATCTTCTTATTTTGGCTTCAAATGCTTTGTTTTCTCCCTTGTAGTCCAGGCTGAAGCTTCACAGAGGTACTTGTGGTTTAGGAATGGTGTTCTCCAACTTAGTAGTCCTGCTAAAAAAAAACCCATGCCGCCACTCACTTCCCCTCCTGCTCCAGCTGGAAACACAAAAAGCAAAGATCATGGGTTGAAATAAGAAGAGTTTACTGGAAACAGCAATAAGCTAGGAAAACAAACAGTAACAGTAACAATATTAATAAGAAAAGTGTACAGAAGAGAGAGAATGTGGAGCTCGACCCTACCACAGCCACACCGCCCAAACCGCTCCCTCCAGTCGGGACCAGTGTAACCCCACTGCTCTGTTCACCACACTTGCTTCACCAGGAAGGAATGCTCTTCTTCTTGGAAGGCACAGAGAGTCCCTTTCCCCAGCCCATGGCAATCACATAAGGTGACACCAAATAACGGTAGGGTCTTGGCCATTCCTACAGGGCTCCAGGCTCCGCCCCCTCACAGCTACTGCAAAAAATTCACTCTGTCCTTGACTGAAATCAGGACAGTATTAAAGACACGAGACAAGTGGCAAACCAATAAGCAAGCTGAGACAATTCTCCAGAGATAAGTCTTTATACAACAGATGAATGTAAAATATATCGGCTGCATGAAAAGGCATTGCTTATTAATAAAGCCAGTCTTAGGACATCTTAAAATCCTTTCTGTGATTTTATTCTAATGAAACAATCTCTATTCTGAACCAAAGAAATTTTGGCCTTTTTCATTCAACATTAAACTAAATGAAAAATCATTAGTAAATTATTCTGATAAGACAAGATAATAGCTCCTTTATAAACATGGAGCTATTCCACAATTCCACATGGAAAAATTATTAACTAGAAAACTAGTTTATTTGCAATATAATTGCCAAAACCTGATCATTCTTCCAGCACGTCCTACCCCTCTGAGTATTAGTCCATCAGAAATAATGCAGCATACCTCTTTATTCAGGGACCCGTTCCTGCTGAAAACTTGTCTCCTCACTTTCCTTCTGAAAAAATGCCAGCAAAAGGAAGCATTCTGGCAAAATTTGGGGCAGGGGGAGAGGAAACAGGTAGAAGAGTGCAGCACTTCTGAAGGACCAAGACTGAAATGCCATGGTACTGTACATGGTATTGGAAGGAGCCCATAGAATTTTCAGGAAAGCAACAGGAATTATAAACTTCAGGTTGAAAAAAGCCATACTGAAAAACACTTTTGATATTTTTAAAGGCAAGGGAAAAGTCAAAGAATGAGGTGATTCGTGCTTAATTATCCAGAATGCCATATGAACTAGTCTGGGCAAAAAAAAAAACATGGCCCAAAGAATAAATTCATCTTTAAGGAAAGGTAAGATAGAAATGCACTTTTGCCTTCTTTTCATGTCCTTAGGAAACCTCGGTTCTGCTGGCATTAGGAAAGCTGTCTCATCAGTCTGCTCCAGCATCCTTGCAGAATCTCAGGTGCCAGACCCGGACCATCACAGTAGCCACGAGGATGCACAGTACAGTACGAGAGATGGTACAGAAGGTCCGACCCAATAATAACAACTGTGACATCTTGTCCTGGTAGACAAAAGCAGGAAACTTGACACTAAGGGATTTGCAGATGGTGCTACCACAAACAGTACTGGGTGCAGCTTAGCCCTGTGCAACTAAGTGTTCCATCTCTGCAGCACGGTAAACGTTGCTTCATATCTATGACAGGTAGCAAGAGCCAAAAATCAGGAAAAGTTACTTATTCAGGCACAGTGATTCTATTATAGCTGGGAAAGCAGTGAGAGATCCCATAAACCCACAAGACAATGTGACCTGTGTACCAATGGAAAAAGGTTGCACAACATGTAACAGAAGAATTGAGTTATATTAATTTACACTCACATTTCTAACTCAAGTAACTACTCACAGGAAATCTATAGAAATTCTGTCCTTGCCATTTTCCCTTCAATTTGGATGTCAATTGGAGTATACAGGGAAGTATGCTGTTATTCCTTTTTTGTTATTTTATTGACACATCAAATCCCCTGAAAAAAACCCTTTGCTGTTTTAATGTTTAATAGTGGTAAATAATTTATGTACTCCTTTTTATTTTTGTTTTTGTTTTTGTTTTCATGTGTGTTGCCTGAGGACAAAACTCAGGGTTATTATTGCTGGTACTGGGAGAAGCAATCCTTTGGGTATGATCTTTGTTTTCACTCTCTCTGAAACCCTCCAGCTCATTGACTGCGGTGATGCAGAATGCGAAAAAGTACCTGTCAATCACCCAGGGATTTAAATCTATCGAACCCCGCTTTTTCCCTCACACAAATTTTAATATAGCCTTGCATTTCCTTTTTGGAAGAGAAAACATAAATATAGAGATATGCAGAAGCACAAAAGTAAAAAAAAAAGAAAAAGGAGAAATTCAGTTTTCAAAGGCAAACACAGCAGTGGGGTTAACCTGTTCCACAAATTTCTCATTTTATGAGCATGTGAGAATATAAAACCAAAAGGAGGCTATTTATAGTGCCGAGAGTGCTCAGGACTCCGAGATTGCATTTTCATCTGAATGGGTGCCTCATATCAGTCAATATCCAGGGAATATAATCACAGAATAATCCATTTTGAAGGAATTGAGCCCTATCTTTGAAAACTTCAAACAACAATGCTTATTAGAACACAATTCTGTAAGGGTACAGTGGGGCTCTTCAAAAAAAAAAAAAAGGCACTTTACTATGATTGAAAAAGGAAAAAAATAGAAAATAAGCTCAGGTAACTATCTTTATCCTCATGTAAATTAGATTAATTAGTATTTTTGTAATCTTTTGGGAAAAGCTGGTAATAGGAGCTACATTGTTTATGCAAATAGTATCTAAATATGCCAAATGGACATCACCAGATTATAAATTAAACTTCAGCAAGCTGATTAGCCTGATTCTATCTTTAGAAAGCAGAGAACATCATTACAAACATTCACTCTATATAAAAAAAAAGAGAATATCTGTTTTTGTAGTATGTGGGGGTAGTATATACAGAAAATTAATCTTAACATCACTTTAAATCTTTGTTTTCCTCCCATTTGGAATTGATTTTGAATAATTGGAAATTCTTTGACAAAACCCTTCTTCCAAAGGATAAGCACAGTTTACTCTTTAGATAAAATGAACCAAATCTTTACAGCAGCTAGATGTCATCTGAATTCTGAGTTCAGTATGTAGCAATATCCTCCTTTCTGAAGAAAAACATAAGAAAATATCTATATTGAAATAATTCCATGGAACAAACAGAACACAGAACAAACTCATCAGGAAATATCCACAAAAGCTTGTTAGCTTATTTACTCATTCATTGCCTTTAGGTAGAAGAGCAGAAAAACTGGGAGATAACCTTTTACTCAACTATGAATTTTGTGCATATGTGTTAAGTTGTGTAAAGAGTAATAGTCTTGGTTGCTGAGTCTTGGACTTCCTATAAACTGATTGCCCTTTGGAAACGACAAAATCAGTGCAAAATCTTCATTCTTTTGAAGATTTGAATCAAAACTTTAAAATCAAGACACATCGAAAATTGAAATGGCCATATGATTGACCTTCAAAATCAAACTTACTTTCCTGCTTTCTTATGTCTATTATTTTAGTTTTATAAATCCCCTGTTCATCAATAATTCATAAAATAAAAAAGATGAAGTATACAGGAGTAAGTACATCACACCAAGATCTGAAGGAGCTGGGAAAAATCAGCATGACCAAGTATGTTTAACACAGGGAACAATCAATGTGCCATGCAAACTTGCATCAGCAGCGTGCCACCATGAATTGCAAAATTCAGTCTGAGTGCCAGTATCTGGTTTTGGAAAAATTGTTGATCCTAACTGTGAGAACTACCAAAACTCTTCAACAAGAAAAGTGCAAAGCACAGCTTGATCTCCTTCATGTCAAATGTGTAATCTCATAGACATAACCTAGGAATTTTATTTTCATTTTTCTATGAGCAAATAGAATGAGTTTTTCACAAAGATATAAATAGAAGGAATGATAAACCAGTACAAAAACAAGAAAGTTTTTCCTTCCTATGTCTGACAGTTTTATTTTTCCAAATAGAGCCCTACTGGTATCAGTGGATACCACTTTCTTGTCCAAAAAGTTACTTCAAAAAGTATTATTAAAAAAAAAAATAGTCTGCTGTAATAATTCTGCACGCTTCTAAGGTTAACAGGTTTAATATAGATTGGAAAAGTTGTCCATCTCAGTAAAAGGAGAATAATAAAAAAGAAATAAAACAAATTTGTACCTATGATAAGGTACAAATCATTTCAGTTTTCCATTTTCCTCAACTCTGCAAAACAAATTAGTTCTGAGTTTCTGGGGTTTTGCTACTCACAGTCCAGCATTGATTTTACCCCTAACTAATACTTAAACACTTTTAGCTTGAGTGTGACTTATTTTCAGTTTGTCAACCTAACAAGAATGGAAATAATGTTTTTCTTTATTTTTTGTGCAGTCTGCATATGCACATTCTATTTTTAGAACAAGAGTGTTTTATTTAGACATCCATGAAATGTTGTTATTTCAGATATTTTTTTCATCTTGAACTGCCAAACGATCCCAGACTACCTTCCCCAAATCATATTGGGGTGGCAGAGATCTTTTCCTATCTAAACATGTTTCTTAGAATGATTATGGTACTTAAGCACTTGGAACAGAGGATCAATATTACTGCCATTATATTTACATATGTCTTTGGGAAACGTAGCTGCTTTGAAAGACACAATAGGCAAAAAGAGAATAAAGAAGAGAATAAGATCTAAATAGGTTTCCTTTAGTGGTTATGGGATGTAAGCATTAGGAACTTATGTTCAATGCTGCTAACCATTTCACTACTGTCGACCAATAAAACAACAAATAGGAGTTAAAAAGGCAAAATGGCAAGTAGTAATACTACAGCAATTAAAGTTCTCAGATATAAGGATATGCAAGTGTTTCTCAACATAAATACAAGTTATATTTTCAGATTTACAGCTGGGTGACTTGGGATGTGAGTATTTGACTGCCTTCCACTCTTGAAAGACAGCTAAACCAAATAAATTGAGGTTTATAATAAGATCATGTTTATCCATAATATGCAAAACCAGCAAGAATCAATAGCTCCATTATACTCAGACTTAGAGGCATGGAAATAAATACCAGACTCAGAGTCCACTAGCAGCTTTCTGAGGTTCACAGTGCCAAACTGTCCAAGCACTAGACCAGCTGTATCTAATGTTACTAACACCAGTTATGTTCCACAAAAACAAAAAATGTATAAATGCTTACTAATAACTCCCCCATGACACAGCTTCTGGCTTCTTCAGGCAGCATTTCTGATCTGCATCTCTCTCCCATTCTGCCTTGTCTAATATCCCCTATGATTTTTGATAGTGGGCTTTTTAGATAGTCTTGAGGCTACCTGCCCTGTCTGCCTGCCTGATTTGGTAAGGAGGCTCAGCAGCCCTCTGTAAATGTGTACCAGCCAAGGAGAGATTGATAAAATTGGTTGTCTCATATGAGGTGCTAAAAAGCTTCTCTTGAGACCCTGACATCACAAATCTCTACAACTGATAGTAGCTGAGGACTTCATCCAGGCAGTAGAAGGAGAGCTTTCCTTTGTGTTGGAGGTTGACTTGGCAAACCCACAAGATGTTTCACATCACTCATGGGAAGGATAGAACCAGCCCCTATTTCTTAAAAAAAGCATTGACAAATACAAATACAAGATAATCTAAACATTGTGTATTTTAGCATTTTGGGGGCTCCTGCAAGTGCATTTGT
This sequence comes from Dicrurus megarhynchus, assembly GCA_013399195.1. Taxonomy (NCBI): domain Eukaryota; kingdom Metazoa; phylum Chordata; class Aves; order Passeriformes; family Dicruridae; genus Dicrurus; species Dicrurus megarhynchus. The sequence goes on from VXAD01005999.1 coordinate 862,330, forward strand.
GAGGAGCAATTCATAAGAGAATGACATACAGGTTCTCTCAGCCCATCTGTAGGACAGGTAGCTTTCACAAAATTAGAGGCTTTGTGTTTACATACAGCATCTCAGGGTAGAGGGACTTGCATTTTTGGTTGTTGGTTGGGTTTTTTGTTTTGTTTTGGTTTTTTAATCAGTTTTTTGTAACAGTCATAACTAGACTTCTTGTTGGCAGACTGAAAGACTCCAGTGAGCTGATGAAGGATCAGGAGAACATGGCAGTGACACACTTTCCACTTTTCAGGACTTTTAGTCACAAAATAATTAAACCATTCAACCACAAAATAAAAAGCCTGGATTCTATTCCCTGCTCAGATAAAATGAAATCAGAGTATCATCTCACAGTGAATACATTGATTAACTTGTTTTCTGGCCCCTGGAACTTTATATTCTTCAACTGCCACAGCCTCTTCAACTTTATATTGTATACTTCCACGGCCTCATTGTATAGAATGGAAACTAGTTTCTGTCTTGATGGTTTAATAGCAGCTTTAAGATGTGGATTTATTGCTCCTTAATCTGAAGAAGGACAGGAAACTAGATCACCTACATCCGTATGATAATTTTAAAAAGAAAATTATTTGCCTTTGGTAAAATCTGTGTACAAGATATGTTTAAAGCACACCTATTTTAGCAGGCTTGCAGGGATCTAAAGTGCTGCTGCTGCAAAGCCAGCTTGATGGTGAAACCATCAGATGTAGACAAAGTAGTGCCCAGCTGTAAGTGCTTGTAGAGGTGGCCAGCTCCTAATTTTGCACCTGGGCATTTAAAATTTGCCTCATACTGAGTTAAGAAGAACAAGCCTTTCTTGATGCTGGTCCAGATTTGTCTTTTTACTCAACTGTTTCTAGTCTATCACCTCTTTGTCAAAGACAAACACATATGGAACAAATAGGTCAGTGCTTTGTTTGACTATCACAAGATCATTTTACAATACTCCAGATTTGCCAGTGGAGCAGTAAAAAAGGAAGATTTTCTTGGTTATGTAAATTCTTTAAAAGCTTACTGGAATTGCATATAAGATCCAATGAGAATTGTTTCAAATATGCAGAAATAAACAGAGTTAACATGCTTTAGAAAATTTTACTGTTTCTTTGGGAATAATCTGCATAGAAAGAAGGAATTAAAATCTGCAGAAAGCGTTCATCATGCAATTACTAGCCAGTTAAGTCAGACTAGAGGCAGTGATGCTAAGAGATGGGTAGTCAGTGGTAGTCATTTACTGATAGTCATTTATTTTTCTCAGTTTCACGATAACTAAGGCATCTAATGGAATGGAAAAGATACTCAGTCTTTGAGTTTTCAGATTCTGATGAGAGGATGTTTTCATTTGAAAAGTAACTGCAGAAGCATTTATCAATGGTATAAAAAGTCATACACGTGAAGTTGAAGAAATCATGAGGGGAATTCCTACTAACTCTTACAAATGTTATTACAAATGAAGTTCCATCTTTGATGAAAGTTGAGATCAAGTCCAAGTTAAGAACTTATTTTATCCAGTGTTTTTTATTCCATCTGGAATAATTAGTTAACTGTCATCAGGGAGAGTGTGTGGTGATCTAATACATGACCTGCCATTGACAAGATGTCTTCTAAGCCCTTAGCCACAAAGGAAATGTGAACTTCCACATGTAAGTTGCATGAGTACTGAAATTCATAACTACTGTAAGGTTCTTGCATAAAAAACCACTGTAAATGCAAAAATAATTCCTTTTTTTTATTGCAGTCCCCTTTCTACCTTTCCTTTTCCCAAAAGAGTGAGAAGTAAAGAACCTTCCCATAGACCTAAATTTACCAGGCTTCCTCTGGGCTGTCCATTTCTTGCTAATTAAAGATCTCAGGGATCTCACTGACAGGTCCAGAGACTCCAGTAAGTAAAAGAGAAACAATTGATTATTATACTGTCATAATAAGTTATCATAATATTTAAAGAGAACCTCAGAGCCAAGTGATGCAGAATGTCTTGCCTCAAGACTGCTTGATTCTATCTGTCTCTACAGCAGTTTTTTCTTGGAAACAGCTAGCTGGAGCAGTCCATAAAAGACAGGAAGGAATGGGTTAAAACATAAGTGCCACAGATGATCAAGGGTTAAGTTATAAGTTCTGTCTTGACAGTGCTTTTTAGCATTGCCCAGAATCTGGACCTTCAGCATGGTACCAAACTTAAAAGTGCCAACCTTGTTGGGAAATTTGGACTCTGGACAAAGGTAGGGCCTAAACCCAGTAGAAGGTACAGTGTTGGATAATTTAGCACCACACTTTCAAGTAGCTGGCATCTTCAGTGGGATCCACATCTTCCTATATAAGGAACCCTTCACAGAAGCATAACTAAAAGACTCTCAAAGGGCGTGGTACTACAGACAATTTATGTTCAGCTATCCAGAATATCAAAAATCTAGTTTGTCCTACTGGGCCTGTAATGAAGAAGTTTGATAGTTTTCTGCCTGACACTAGACATCTGTTGTATCTGTAGACAGTATGAGAATTGGAGAAAATGAGTGTGGCTGTGGCCCTTACCCGGTGTCTGCATATCTCAGTCTGGTCTTTGATGCACTGTCCTAAGGTGTCTTTGGAACTGAAACTCTCCTCTCTCCCACACACTCCATGTTTTGGTGCTTGCTCAAAGCCTGGATACGAGACTAATTTAAACTTGAGCACAGGTAGTCACAACAACAGAATATGAGAAATAAACTGTGGCTTCTTGGCAGATTAGGGCCACACAAATCATGTCTGACACTACCTTCTTTTTCGTCTTGAGATCTTATGGTTATATGGCCAGACAAGCAATTTCGTCAGGCAAATGACTTGGCTTAAAATGTATTTTTTCCAGGTTAGTTTTTGACTGACCATTCACAATCAGATGGCAAGAATCCCAAGGATTAGCTTCTTTTCACTGGGACAACTGACAAAAAGAGTATAACTGCTCTGTAAGGTGAATACAGTCGCTGGACAGAAAGATTTGTTTATTGCATCGAACTTTCTTGAAAGCTAATTTTGAGGTAACAGACCTAGGAAAATGAAAGCATCAGTTTTGACATCTGAAGGTAAATTGTTAAAATACCAGTATATGGAAGACTATGCAGCTAATTAACTTTTACAGCCAATATATAGGCAATTAACTTTTGCACATTTACCATATGTTTATCCTCCTGCAGGGAGTATTTCCAGGAGGAAATCATAATGGGAAATAGCTCGGCTTTTGTATGGGAATAAGATCTGTTGATGATAGCTACAAATTCTTACATAGCTCATGGTATCTTCAAGAGAAGGTGCTGTTGAGACCTAAGAAGCGAAATGTAGGAATTCAGCAATTAATTTCATGATTTCACAGTGCTCGTTTCCATAGGTGGTTAACTATAAATGGTCCTCTGTCTTTTCCTTAGAACAACTCAAAGCAGTCAGTATCAGCAGTACTCAGGAAAGAACAGCACATCAATTCAACAAGACTCTAGCTGAATTAATTGCCACACAGATGTACAGTGTGTTTCTAAGCTCCCAGACTGCTCCTCTCCGGAATAACCACATATTAACTGTCTATTATACAGTAAATGTACAGTCCCAGGTCATAGCTAAGCCTTTGTTGTTGTGATGAAAACCTGTACTCAAGCTTTTTTTTAATGTTAGGACTTGTCCCCTAAAATACTGATATATACCTGCTCTTACCACACAACTAACTGTGGCAAATTTTTCAGTTCTAGATAATTATCATACTACTGGTTAGTGCTCCTGCAGTCCTCCTCTTTTCACTGTAACTAGAGTGGAACACTGCAGTCATCTTGCAAACATCTGAAACTATGAAATGCAGAAGAACTTTGCTGGCAGTTCGTAATGCTGTCTTGAAATGATAAAACTAAAATGCATAAACTAATGCGTTGACCAGCTGCAATGTCTGTGACTGCTTTTGAGCTATGTGTAGCTCCCCAGGTCGTTTTGCAGTCCTAGCTGCTCACCCTAAGAACTGTTAGAACACACTGAAGTCTCCTTTTTTGCCCCTGTGATAGCAAAAGATGGTTGTCCAATGGCAATCGTCAGGGCCATGAAGGTGCCTAACTGTTTCCCAGACATGCAGCTGGAAGCTGCTGGACTCCTGGGTCTCACAGCAGGATTGCCACCCGCGTGGCTGGGTCACTGCTCTGACAGGGCTTGTGTGAGGGAAAAGTTCTGCTGCCATTTGCCAAAGAGCCCTCGCTGCTCTAGTGGTGGCAGTGGAAGGACAGATATTTGCGCGGGTGTTCAGGCAAGTTCTCAGACCCAAAGGAAATGGAATGAAAGGAACAGATGATGAGGAATCAGCTGCTGCTGTGGTGAATTGGTTGTTGTTTATCACTGTTCAGAATTGAACAGTCAGTCCATAATTAAATAAGACTCGCCACAAAAGGTGCAGTCCATAATCAAATAAGATTCGCCTAGGTTGCACACTGGGGTGATTTTATTATTTTTTTTTCAATTTACTCCAATAAAATTGCTTATACATTTATTTGATTAACTATGACATTTTTCCTGGGGTAGCAGAATATTTATTGGGAGAACTGAGAAGAAGAAAATGAATTATTATCTTAGTTATGGCTGCCTTAATCTTTGATTCTAGAATTGAACTGTATAATTAAAAATGTTCTTTAAAATATCTGACATGGTTTCTGACCAGGTATATAACTCTTAAAATACTAATTTTACAATTGCCAGCATTTAAAAAATGTGAATGGAAATTTTCTGATTTCAACACTATGATCTGACAAAGAAAATATAGTATCTAACACAAGCAAGATAGGATTTTTTAAATGTTTTTTTAATACTAAATAGTTCTCCAGATAGCTGTGGGAAGTACATTTCTCATGGGTCAAACTGCTGTGCCTCCTCCCTTTTCTTTTTGAAACATGATAACTATGCTAATCTGACTAATGCCACACACTTTCTTTTTGTCATATGAAATATTAGTTTCATTTTCAAGTTATTGAGCTCTTTCTGTTTTTAATGGAGATAAATATTCAAAAGAAACAATATGTTAAAATTCTTAATTTAAAATATGACATATAAATTATTTTTTGGTTTGAAGACAGAACAACTCATTCTGAAAATATATATTGTAATGTTTGTATTTAAATTAGTCTAAATTAACAAATTATTTTGACTACTCCAAAGTGTCGCTTCTTGCTGAATTAAGTACTGAGCACTGACATTGATCATACATCAACATATTAATTCACTATTTCAGAAAAGTTCTTTTCTATCTCCCTTATTTAGAATATTGTCTAAATATTTCATTTTGGGAAAATAAATTCTCTGTACTAAGTGTTTAAATTTGAATGTCTTGAAACACTTGATGATAGAAGAGAATTTATCTTTATCACCTAGGAGTTTCTCAAAGCACACTGTGGGATAAGATTTAAATCCATAATTTTCTTGATAAACTGCATAAATAATCTGGAAACTGATCCTGAATTCAAACAGGGCACAGTTCTCCAAATTCTGCACTACTTCACCAAAATAAGAATGATAGCCTTGGTAGCATTATGCAAAAATGTATCAGGATCAAAGCTAAACAACAGTGACTAACGAAATGCAATTCCAAAAAATGTAATTATCGTTATTATCAGGAAATAGAAATAGGAAAACTGTCCCAGTGGCACAGGATGTACCCCTTTCTGCTTTTCTGGTGGAGTTCCTTTCTGTGTGGTCGTGGCAGAAATGCTTTCACCTGCACTGTAGAGTAGATAAACACCATGTAGAGAGAGAGTCCAGAAGGCTGCAGTTGTAATACTCCTTTAATGAAATGCTCCCATAATGCAGTGCAAGCATGTTAAGGTACAATTGTGAGTGCTAGATGTGAAGAAAAACATTTTCCATCTGTTTAGTACGCAGACGGTGTGGGGTTTAATTTTAATTTAGGAGATTTACTTTACAGTATGAAAATGTCCCAATTTAAACACCGAGGAAACTATAGAATCTGCATTCTAGAACTTTTAAAGGACATGTATTGGTCAGGGATTATAGGTAGAGTTTATGGAAACTACCTCTTGTTTTAATGGAAATCAAGAACAAAACCAGAAATATTGCTAGGCACTTGTCACCAAGTTTATTGCCACACTTTTTGTCTGTGAATATCTTTTCAAAGGTAGCACATTAATCACATTAACAAAACAAGGCATTTAAAACTGCCTTGAGACACACTGAGAATAATTTTTGACATTTAAGTGTGTGCTTACCCTTTTGTTCCATAACATTTACAATAAGCCTATGGTTTTCTCCTCAAGTTTAATATCTCCAGTAACATAAAAGCAAATGCATTTTTGAATTATGCATTTATTATGTGTGTTTGTTAATTAATCTTCAAAATAAAATGGCAAGGAAACTGAAGGTCTGCAATAAAGATGTTTGCAAATTGGAATTGGAGCCATCAGAGAGCAACTGTCTACATGACAGTCAAAAGCACTCTTTTTTTCAATTTTCCAAGTTGATTTCAATGGCTGTGCCAGAATAAAACCTATTCATCTATCAAAAGTGCCTGTAAGAGAACTGAATTAGTCTTTTGTCATGAATTTTCTGAAATGAACTGAATGAACACTCAGCAGTCATGGATGTTAAGGCCCAGACAGAAAATACAATGCTCGAGTTCCAAGTTCAGGAGTTGACTCTTGTTCACTTGTCAAATAACTTGGTGCAATCTGGCTTTAATCCTACATACACTTTTTCATTATGGGATTAACTCTTTGCAGTTCTCTGATATGGCAATTTGTTTGGCTCAAATATTCTTGATGTTTGTTGTGTCAAATAGCAATTCAAGACTTTCTGCTAATTAAGCAAAATTAAAAAAAATTTTATTTTTCTATTTGTGTTTAGGCAGAAAAATATTTTGCAAAAGTTAGGAATATAGCTGCAGATGACCAGTCTGTTTTATTTTCACTGACATAATCCTCAATCTTTCAGAACAAAGTAATCTGCTGCATAGAATGTGGGACAAGTGAAGATTCATTTTATGTATTTAGCAAATATCCACATTCTTGCTGTCAAAGTGTCATTAATGGATATTCACTTTCCTGAAATAATTCTTCCACTTCACTTTGAGATTGTGTCCAGCCCTAAGTATTCAGTTGCATCAAGAGCTTCTTCCTGTTCTCATTTATTTAAGACCAACTACTAATGATGAAGTACTTTAATTGCTGGCAGCCTTTCTAACTACATTGCTTTAGGAAAAAATGCAGAAAACTGATCACTGAATAAATGTTTATTAATAATAATGAAACACATTGGGAAAGCTCATCTTTGTCTTCTGTTATGTAGAAGATACACAAAACATAGATAGAACTTCATTTAGGAAAGCAAATGGCTAAGTTAACTTTGGAATAAAATTAAATAGAATCCACAAAAGTCATAGCATGTGCTAATCCACAGGAGAATCCTGATGCTGGATTTCTTTCTTGATACATGCAGCTGAAGTATGCATCTCTTATGGTTTGTATTTTTCTCATTTGCACTTGGTTTGAAAAAACTAAGAGATTTTAAGTGGTGTTGTATACCCTTTTTTTCTCCAATCCACAACATTATGAGATTTGAAGACTGACAACTGCCACTCTTCTTTACAATTGTTTCTGAAATTCTTCCATCAACATGTCCTGCTCTTCATATGACTTCTGCTGAAACATTCCTCAAAACCTAATAGCTTGATTTAGTATTTATTACCTTCTCTTGCCTCATTCACAGAATCACAAATGCACAGAATTTTTAGGGTTGGAAAGGACCTCTGAAGATCATCTAGACCAATCCCCCTGCCAAGGCAGGGTCACCTAGAGCAGGTTACACAGGAACATGTCCAGGTGGGTTTTGAATGTGTCCAGAGAGGGAGTCTCTGTGAGCCCCTTGGCAGTCCCTTCCAGTGCTCTGCCACCATCAGCGTAAAGAAGTTCTTCCTCATGTTGAGGTGAAACTTCCTGTGTTTTAGTTCATGGCCATTGCTCCTCATCCTGTCTCTGGGCACAACTGAAAAGAGTCTTGGCACACACCTTTGAGATATTTATGTGCATTGATGAGATCCCCTCTCAGTTTTCTCTTCCTAAACTAAACAGGCCCAGCTTCTGCAGTGTCTCCTCATAAGAGAGATGCTCCAGACCCCTCAGCATCTTTTTGGCCTCCTGCTCCAGGAGCTCCTTGTCTGTTCTGAGCTTTCACTCCAATGAGATTGCAGATTAGGCAGGACTGTAGAGAGCAGTCTTTAAAATAAGGATAGAGGTGCATAGCTTTTGCACCCAGATTTTACCAACTATTATTTGTTATACTGGGGGCAATAATTATTTTAAATCTGTGCATATTGTATTTATCAATTGAAATCAAGAACTAATGAACCTAGCTGTAGTATATTTAATCTTTTTTTTCATCTTATATTTCTCTCTTTCCCTTACTTCATTCTTACTTATTAGCTTGATGACTGTTTCTTTTTTATTACTTTACAGCAGTTCACTACTGAGGGACTTCATAAATCAGAATTTTTTTTCATATTTAATTTAATTTGGTGTAATTTTAATGTGGTTATTTATAGGTGTAGTATTATTAAAGTTGTAGTGCAATTAGTGCAAATAATTTTACACCAAAGGCTTTTTTTCATGTAAAGAAGGCACGTCAGTGTTGTTTGTTTTTAAAATAGGTAATGCACAACAGGAGACAAATCTCTGGGTTTGATTTTTCTTCAACTCTATTGTGCATCAGCTTTCCTTTATTTCTATCATTCATTTTTTAATTAGTTGTATTTCCACAATAATTAACGGTTATAAGCAATTTGAAACAAGCATTACTAACAATGCTAAGAAACAGAGATATTTTGAACAGTTTTAGTGGGGGTTGCCTGAATGTATTGATGGGTAGGTATTCAAGATAGCACAAAATGCAGTTCAATGTACGTATATAGTCCTCTGAAAGACAAATAGCTTATATGTGAGCTAAGAATGGGCAGTCAGATAAGGGACTCAGAGAAGCAGGCAATATGAATTGCAAGAGCATTTAGAATGAATATTTTTGGCCAATATTGCCATTTTCAAAGCACAAAAAGGATTGTTAATGAAAGTGAGATGAAAAAAATGAAATCAAGTTGTTTACTTTGTTTCTTTTGCAGATGGTTAAGAAAGGCATCAACCTAGAAACATTATGCATAAGAAATCTGTAAGTAATAAAGGCAGCCGTCTATTTATTAGCTATAACTAACATTGTATCCACTTCTCTGGCAAAAGTTGTGTCAGTTATTTCCTGTCGTACAATTGTATTGCTTTCTTCCGCTGCCTTTTTGTACATTTAGGCTTCATTATTCACTTTTGATCTTTTTATTGACCAAGTGACCTTCAAGGCTCATGGAACTGGCAGAGGCAGTTGGGCTGAAGTGGGAGCCGAAGATGAAATGCAGGCAGGGGCAGACCTTGGAGGCACGACTGGAGCCTTAATGGGCCGGTGCCAGGGTGGACTGCGCTGGCTGCATGACAATTGCTGAGGAACCGTGCAGAATGCACAGTCTCAAAATTTTCCTTGAGGTGAACCAGGAAAGTCATTTGAAAGCAGCCTGGGAAGAGATATAGCTTAGAGTAGAAATGAAGCCTAAATCTGGTCCAGGGTGTGGATTAATGAGAAGAGGAATGCATTGCTTCAAGGCTGACCAGGCTGTCCCAGGGATCAAATGCCAGTCAGGGCTGTATTTAGGCAGCTGAAGCTACATCTGCAGTGCTCAAGAGAGAGATTAAAGATAAGTAAAGTCTGATTTATGGTTTCAGTTAGGGACATGGTTATTTATAACACAACATTGTTGTTTGATGTTCCTGTCTACATTTAATTTTATTTCTGATAGTGATATCTCTTGTTGCTGTTATTCTTCCAAGCCCTGCTCATTTTTCCTTTCCTAGTCATACATAATATATTTTTGTGAGGTTCTGCTTAGACATAAATATTTTCATTTGGTCCATGTCCATTTTACTTAAAGGAACAGCTACAGAAATGTTCTACAGAGGTAACACTAAAGCGCTGTTATCTTCTGAAAATATTTTTCAATATCAGAACAGGAAGTAGTTAAAATAATGCATGTTTAAAATATAGGTAGCTTAGTTCTAATTCACATCTTTTAATAGTTTAACTTTGTTGGGAAAATTCAAAACTTCTCTGGGTAGTTAATGGAGGCCAGTTTAAGACTATTGGGGAGAAAATGCCCTTTTAAAATATGATCTGAAGATGGTTTGCATTTTAATTGAGGGATGCTAAGAGGAAGGTGCCATATATTGGAAACTTTCAGATGCAGTAGTTTGGTAGAAAAAAAAAGAGACTTCATTTATGGGACAAGAAAGCAAAGCTATAGAGATCAGTATAAAAGGTAACTGGCTGACTTGCCTAAATAAATGATAAAAAAATATAAAAACAATGGGCTATTTAAAGTACTGAGACTATATACATTATAGAATGCTTACAAAAGGGAGTGGTTATTTTGTTGCACCCTCAGCAGCATGAAATTAATCAGTTCAGTAAGACTGAATAATTCTAAAGGCAATGTTTGCATCTTTCACAGTTTAGATGTCTGAAAATTAGGTGTCCAAGTTGGAAGTAGCCATCCTAAATTCATTTTTGGTGATGATGGAAAGAAATAGTCATCTTCAGATATGTGTTACATATCTATATTAGGGTGAGCTACATTTTTCTTTGCAGCTCTCTTTCTCTCTGCCATCAATAAAAATTGATGAGGGTGACAGATCTCAATAAAATTTGGATATCCATAGTCAGGTGAGAATAATACCCCTCGCCTTACATCTCCCACCCATATTCATAAAATAAAGGTCTGCATGCATAACCATCTCATACTTCAAAGTGGAATCTTTTCCCTCATTAAGTACATTTTTTCTTTCAACCCTTTCAAAACTGGTTGCACCACGAAGCACAGAGAGCACTGTGAATAGAGAGCTTTAATGGGGCTCAGAAGAGACAGTTTCTAGTTCTTCAAGAGACAGGAAAATGAGTAGGACTTGAAAGAATAGGTAACGAATCTGCGAAAATGGGATAAACTGAGCAGGAAATAACTGTTATTTTGAGAGAATTATACAAAGGGATATTCATAAAATATTTAATAAAAATGAAACTAGAATTACTGCATTCATTTGAAAATAGTGGGGTTTTTTTTCCCCCTCCCATATGGTTAAGAATTTTATATGTGTTTATCTTGTTTAACTGGTTTTTTATTATTGTTGTTGTCTACAATCATTTTTGGTGAAAGACTGTGGAGGGAATGGAAGGAAAGGATTCTCAGTAGGTCATAGAATCATAGAATGGTTTGTGTTGGAAGAAATCTTAAGGATCATCTAGTTCCAATCCCCCTTCCCGGGCCGGGATGCCATTTACTAGGTTTCTCAAAGGCCCATCCAGCCTGGCCTTGAATGCTTCCAGGGATGGGACATCCACAACTTCTCTATGTTTCAATGCCTCACAACTCCCTAAGTAAAGAATTTCCTCCAAACGTCTTCCTAACAATCTAAACCTGCCTAAAACCATTGCACCTTGTCCAGTGTACTATCTGCCCATATAAAAAGTTCATCTCCCTCCTTTTTATAAGACCCCTTAAGGTACTGGGAAGCAGCAATAAGGTGTCTCCCTCCTCTTCTTCAGGCTGAACAACAAAAATTCTCCGTTTTCATAAGAGAAATGCTCCATCCCTCTGATCATCTTCATGGCCCTTCCTTGGACCAGCAGTAACAGGTCCACGTCTTTGTTTTGCTGATGACTCCAGAACTGTACACAGTACTTCAGATGGGGTGTCCCTAGGGTGAAGTAGGAGGAAAATCCCCTCGCTTAACCTGCTGGCCACACTTCTTTTGATGTGCTTGACCTTCCAGGCTGTGAGCGCATACTGTCAGCTCATGTTCAGCTCTTTATCCATGACAACCCCCAAAACCTTCTCCACAGGACTGCTCTCAATGACTTCTTCTCCCAGTCTCTACTCATATCTGGGATTGTCCCACTCCAGGTACAGCGTCTTGTACTTTGGACTTAATGAGATTCTTGTGGGCTCACTTCTCAAGTCCGTCCTTCTAGTAGGCATCGCGTCCTTCTGTTGTGTCCTTGAAGATAGCTTCATAAGGTGAAGGAGTTTTGACCATGTTAGAGAGCACTGCTCTTACCAAGATATCCCTCGGTTTAGTAAAATATGTGCAGGATATGCATATGGATGTTTTTCACTTTCTTTTGTATTGGTTTTTTTTTTTTTTTCCACTTTCTTTATCATACAGTTCGATTATGTTCCCCAGATAAACAGAAACTCATGTGATCCCATGAGTTCTTCTTTCCATCAGTACAGGTCAAAATAACGTTCACATTTTCAAATCTGGGTAGGCTTTTGTAACTGTCTGGCTGTGATGTTTCAGTGCTGTGCATTAATCTGGAAGTTAGGTGTCAGGGGAAAGTTCAAATCCATGAAAAAAGTTCCCACTGTGTACAAAGTTAATGAAACAAGGCTAAGCTAGCTAGAGTTACTTCAGCATAAGCCTCTATACAAGCAGCAACCACAAATCAGGTAAGGTGGGTGAAACTGTTGCACCACAACTTGTCCATTTACATAAGCTCTTTACTGTGTTTGAAATCTGCTGTTTTGATATAGTAAGCATCATAGGTTGTAAATGCATAATTAATACACTATTTCCCTGCTATGTTTTACTGTTCAATTTTCTCTGCCTGAACTGCATTAAACTACTGCATTTAGAAAAAACAAAAACCACTCATACTCATGGTTATGTTGATTTAATTTAAAGTTCTCAACTGATTTATATTATTTTGTTCAGTGTTAGATTACTAACGTGTACGTACAGTGATACATGGCAGTGATATAACATTGAGTATTAATAATGAGTCAGCCTAGAAGTAATTAATTTAAAAGTCTTTGCATGGTACACAACCCACGTTTTCAATTTATACTTTCTTTAGCACACAGCCTGCTAAAGTTTCACATACAAGTTTTATGTAACTGGTCACTAGTGGCAGAGTACAATATTCCTTAACTCCAAGCTTGCTGCCTGAACAAAGTTGAGATCTTTAGGACACGCCTTCTTCACACTGCTCTGATGCTGTTTACTCAGTGTCACTTGTGTATTTTGTGCTGCCTGGCTGTGTTAGACTTCAAGTGAACTTGCTTTGAGCTTGCCAGTTTTACCCTAAGCACCAGAGACTAAAAAGCCATTTAGGCTTTTCCGTCACTGAACTGCAACATAGCTCAAGCAAGATCATTTTCCTTAAGTGCAGCATGATTAAAGTGTTTTAAATGTCCTGGACACGGCTAGTGTTATGAAAGGGAAGACTGGACTGCCCTGAAGATATGGTCCCACAGACTTTACATACAATCTACACCTATAGTCTGCACTGCCCACACATCTGCTTCCACCAGGAGTGTCTGAATTAACATAGGGCTGTGATGCAGCTCACAAGAATGGTGTCTTAATGAGAAACTAAAGATGTTGGTTGCATGTCTTGGGGAAGGGATAAGGGCTTTCAAGTCTGTTTGAAACTGCAAGATGTCCTTGGATTGTGTTGGAAGACGTGAAGAGTGGAGGAAAGCAATCCTAGTATAGGTTTGTCCGTATGTCTTTGGGAATTGACTGTATCCCTCCTCCAGCTCAGGTTTAATCTTGGAGAAAAGCTAGCTGGTACAGTTGAACAGCAAGCTAGTGGGGTGTTTCGATTATGTGGTGGGATAATCAGGAGCAAGTGCTTGAGTTTGGTCCCTAGCCTCTTATGCTTTCCAGTGTAGACAACATGTAGTTCTTCTTTAGGATTCAGGAGAAAATAGGTGGCCTGAATCATGCTATTAACCTACTACCTACTTGTAAAAAGGTCTGAACTTTGCCTTTTAGACAAATATAATGATTCCTTGATAGCTTTCACATTCACACTGTTTATTAACTTTCATCCCCCTGAGGGCCGAAGTGAGACACAGTGCTGATGCTGCCATGAACCAAAAAGTAACAGATCCCAAGCAACAATTGCCACAGTTTGTTTACCATTTGGCAAAACTCTTCAATATTTAGGTAAATAGACTTCAAGGAGCTCAGGATCCTGTTCTCCTGCCAGAGTTGGTAATGAAAGCACAAAGCTTCTTTCTTTGTCTTTCTCCTTCTTTTCTTCCTCCTTGTTTTTCTCTGTGAGGTTTCTGGAAGACATTATTAACAACTCTGTTACTTTATCAAACCCTGAGAGATTTTCTCCAAACTGCCACACCTGCACAGAAGCTGGAGGAAGCTGTTCTGTCTAGCTTCAACCAGAACAGCTTATCATTAAAATTAGACTGGCATCGTCCTTGTCTAGTAAATACAGAACTGACAGCCTGTGGTGTATTACACTGTGTGCTGCTGTCTTCTCCTGTAAAACAGATGGTTTTTAAACACCAAATGAACAAATAGCCTTTAAAAGGCAGATTCCCTTCACAATGCAGTGTTTCTTGCCCTCATTACCCTCTCTGATATCACTTCACTGAGATACATATATATAATATATTTAAATTGCAGCAAAAAATTATTTCAAAATTTTAGTTATGAACCATAGGTTATACCAGTAAATTCAGCAGACTCTGGGAGCTCTCAGGAGAGGCTGAGGTCAGCTGTAGAGCACAACATTAGGAAGGATGAATCACTTCTATCCTCCCATTTATCAAGGCTCATACCCATGACAGGCTGAAGGAGAACCAACAGTTGTGGGAGAATATTTAGCCTCTGAATTAAACGATCATTTTGAATTTTTGCTATCAGTGGCTAAGCTTCACGAAACTGCCTTTCCCCTACTCTTTCTTTTGTCCATACTGATAGAGCACCAGCCTAGGTCTGTAGCAGCAGTCCAGGTTTGTTTTCAGCATTATAAACTTGTTTTCTGTTTTGATAGTTGAGAATTTTTTATATACTCTCAGAATTACATGTTAGGTATGTTTTTAAATCTTTGACTTTATAGATGAGGAAGACTTGAGCTTAAATACTGTAACCAAAGGAATTTTGGTCAGTCCTATGCAGTGCAAATAAGACCAAGTGGTTAAATTCTCAAATGCAGTTGCACTTGATCTTGACAGGACATAGGATTGTGGATACTGCTGCTCATGGAGTGCTGCCTGGAATATGTGTAAGCATTCAGCTGCTTGGCAAGGAAATACCTTATATCATTAAAACTGTGGAGACATGCTATGTATGAACATTAAAAAAAAATCCGCAGAGCAGAAAAAAGCATTTCAGATTTGAATTTCTAAATCTTGTTGTAATACAGGCTGGTTTGAATATCGTACAGTTGCAGGTGAATCAGGCAAGAGGGAAATCATTAACAGAGTCTTTGTTTCTTTTGACCTCAGCTTCCCTGATGCTGATTAGGGAAGTTTCTTCTAGGGTAGCAGGCCAGGAGTTATCAGATGAAAAAAATACTATAGGCAAACATGGCATAATTATTATGTTACCAGTCACACAGTAACACGCCCTCAAAGGAGAATATATTGCAGTATTCATTTACAAGATCTCTTAAGAGTCATGTATGATAAATGTCATTTTGATTTGGTCTGGTATCCTGTTTTGTCTTGAGATGATAATTCTTTGCAGTTTAATTTTATTAACATAGCGAGTTAGAAAATGGTGTTCTGGATCCACATAGTGAATTATTCATTGCATTTCAAATATTAAGTTGCCATCAAATGCTTTCTGATCTGCATTACATAAAGTCATGCTGAATCTCTAATGTCTGGACTGCCTGTGTAATGAAGAACCTCTCAGACAGTGTTCAATCAAAATACACTTGAGAGAAAGCAGACACAGTATTTTGATAAGCATCATAAATACCGTATAGTTTTGTTTTGTTTGTATTTTTTTGTTTCCTAAGCAGGAAGAATTCAGACATCACCACATCTCTTCTTCTTAGAACTACCTGCTCAAGCACAAAACTTTTGATTTTAAAGCTATTGCAATGACACCATTAAGTGAGTTTGTAGGGCTGCTGTTACTGGTAAAACAGTTAAAATAATTTTTTAAACATCTCTAACTTTATCCAACAAAAACCATGCTCTCACTATTTTATGTAAGAAATGTGATGCTGTGTTCAAAAATCAAAACATCTCTGTAACCTGGCTTTAGATTGCAGTCAGGATGAGGTGCTCTTCACCACTTTTTGTGTTCTCTGAGAATTTAAAAACAAAAAAACCCCCATAACTCATATGAATAAAAACATGACTTTTAAAAGTTTAAAAAATATGGAGATAAATGCGAAAGTTAAGTAAAATGTTTAGAAAGTCTAAGTCAGAAGAAGGGAATGTTTATTATTTTTAGACATTGACGGAATTTATTCCTTGATCTTTTAGCAGACATGCTATCTTGCTTTTTTTTTGTTGTTGTTGTTATTTTAATATCTGAACGACCTAGTCTCTGTTTTAGTGCTCCACAGGCACAAATATTGGAAAACAAAAATTTGATTCATTCAGGTACATCTGATTTTTTGTTTTGCTTCTTTGTCCTTGGAGGTCTGTGAGAGAAATTTCTCTCGAAGTAAAGCTGTGCTTCATGCTCTGCATTTAGCTGTTTCCATGGCCAGTTTTACATCCTTAAGCATTCAGAAGCAAGCATGTGTCCTCGTGTTAAGCTGTAACTCTCAGTGCTAACAGCTTTGAAGCTGTGATTCAGTGTTAAGTCGCTAGGTGGCATGTGGCAATGAAGGAGAAGGAAGTTAATATTGGGAAGTTCTGGTGTGTGCGGCTGGCGCTGGGCGCCTTGGAACAAACACGTGAGAGTTAATGTATTGCCATCTGCTTCTATTTTATTCACTTGTTGGACAACAGACCACAGTTGTCTATTGCTCAACATGCTTTTACTCATAAATGATACTAAAATCTGTTCAAGTATTTCCTTTTGATAACTTTATGAAAAATCATTCTATGTGTGTGTTTGTTGTTGAAATAGTCTTTTCCTCCTCTCCCATCCTCTGCCTAGTAAAAGCAGACGCAGTCTGCATGTTCTTAATAACATAACTAAAGTATATAAAAATAAAGGGATAAATGATGGAAATACTGGACGTAAGGGAGAAGGAGAAGAAGGAGATATCAGTACTCTAGTCCATATATAGCCATATTATTCTGTGAAACTGGTATGATTCAAATAACATATTATTATTCCAAGCATTAAGCCTACAAAAGAAAAGTTTCTGTCCCATCTGTACATGTGATTGAAGGAAAATGGATCTGCCAGCTATCACAGTTCTCTGTCACGTAAATCAGTGTAAAGGTGGTAGTTCTGCAGATAGAGGCACAGGTAGGATATGTCTCCCTATAGAAATAAGTAATAGGAGCAGCAGACAGGTTCAAAAAATTGTATCTGTTCTGTCTTTCAGCCTTTAAAAGTTTCTCCCCATGTTCTAGACTGACATTTATTATACGAAGATCAGAGACAAAAGGTGGATTTTTGTAATGTTGCCTTAAGTTCACTTAAAAGTGTCAGAGGCTGTGAAAATCTATGCCAAAATACATGGGGAAGCTGTGGACTAAAATTTGTTGTCATGTATGCCACCCCTTGTCTTAAGAAAAACAGCCTTCTTATTTCTAAATTTTAAGCAGTATCAGTCTGCAGGTAGCCTATGGAAGTCATTTGTTTAGTGATTTTATCATCCTGTCCTGTGAGATGTGTTCCCTTCTCCCACTACCCCTGAACACTCCCTTTGGAAAGCTTTAAAGACTTGAGGATCTCAGGTGGTGTATGGGTAGAATGACACAGAAACCTTTCCTGATTTTTGTTTCTTCATTTGCTGCCACACCTATTTGCAGATGTGAAAGTTACAAGGCTGTGAGCTATACAGGAGATCTGAATTTGGGAAAGTGAAATTTCGAGGTACTGAATGCAGAGCCACGATCAATTCCAAAAATTCCCTGGAGAAAAGAGGCTCGGGGGAGACCTTATCGCTCTTTACAACAATCTGAAAGGAAGTTATAGTGGTATGGAAGTCGGTCTCTTCTCCCAAGAGAGAAGAGTGATAGGATCTCAAGTGATAGGATGAGAGGAAACAGCCCCAAGTTACACCAGGGGAGGTTTAGATTAGATATCAGGAAAAATTTATTCTCTGAAAGGTTTGTCAAGCATTGAAACAGGCTGCCCAGGGAAGTCACCATCCCTGGAGGTATTTAAAAGACGTGGAGGTGTGGCACTTAGAGACATGGTTTCAGGGTAAACTTGGCAGTGTTATGTTAGCAGTTGGACTCAATGATCTTGGAGGTCTTTTTCAATGTAAATGATTCTGTGACTGTATGAATCTATGATTCTGTGATCTTGTATCTTCTCTCTGCAGAAGTTCTCATCCCTTGAAGAGGGCTCAGACAGGCTAAGAGGCAAAGACCTGCCAACGACCCCCAGCTGATCAACTAGGAGTTGAGGTTCTGGTGCATCCTCTATGATCCAGTCCTTTCCTTTGGACAATTAAGAGTCAAGCAGGACACTGTCTGGGCAGCTACGACTTTCATGTTAGCCCCTACAGCCAGCCCTTATCAAGATTAATGCACGAAAGGATTATGAACAAAGAAAATGTTAGGGTTTGTCCAGTTTCACAGTACACCAATTCTTACCCATCATTTGGTGTTTGCTTTTTAAGCACAAAACAGGATTCATTAAAAAGTTTTCTTTGGGAGCCACCTGTATGTCAGAGGGAGTGAAATGTCATATGAATTTGGCATCATTAAACAAACATATCAGATGATGTCTGAAGACATAAAAAAAAAAAAAGAAAAATGTAACTTCCATTAGTCAGAGAGAAAGAAAAGAGTTGGAATTTAAGCAGTCAACTGAAGTAACTGATTATGTCTCAGTACAAGCCTTGTCATTAGCATAGCAAAAAAAATCATTCCCTCTTATAATGAATTAAATGTTCTTCCTTTCTGGATAATTTAATTGCAGAGCGAAGAGGTCACTTAAAGTTAAGCAAGAGATTCATAAAACATAGCCCTGCTCTGCCTGTGTTGAGACATAAATTACCCCTACATCTGTGTTTTTTGCTTTTACTTGGGCTGTTTGTGTGTAGTTATTTCTGCTTATGCTTGATTTGATGCATTTCATTCTGAACGTGACCTTGATGGCTGCCCTGGGTTTTTATTCTATACTATGTCCCAGTTTTTGGAGATGGCCAAAATTAAATTTCTCTTTAATAAGGTAATCTGTCTTAGCAGACATTGATTATCTACTTAAACTAGTATTTAATCACTCTTAATAGGACTGCAAAGTATCTTCATAATATAGTGAGGAATAAGAATTTGTGAGGAGAGAGAAAAAGAAAAGAGAGATTCCTTTGTTTGTCACTGCAAACATTGTATCTCCAATTAGGACTGTATTCCAAATACAAATAAGTGAATTAGGATGTCTACATTTGATTATTTGTCCAGACTGTCTTCATAGGCAATGTGTCTGATTCAAGATGCCTATTTATCTCTATTAACTCTTAAGTAAGCATTGCAAACTACTTCAATTGTAGCTATCTAAACTTAAGTGAGACGTATCCTACCTACGAGGACAGAATGTTTCACTACTGAAAAAAGCTTCCTTGTTGGTAGATAACTCAGCGACAGGAACCGCCCAAACAGAACTTTCAAACTCACACAAGATGAGATATAGATTTCTTAATTTTAGATGTCTAAGTTCAAGCTAAACACTTTTAGGAAGAATTAATCTGGTTTTGACACTTATATTAGGATGAGCTGAATCATGGCTCAGAGATGAGAACAGAGAGATATGTGCAATTTTATTGTTTTCCCTTATAAGAACCCTATTTGATGTGCATGCAATGGTTGCTTGCAAGGGATTTGTCTTCAGGTCAGCAACAGTCCTGATTGTTTTGACTTCAGTTGTATGAGAATGGATACCCAACAGCAGTACTAAAGGGAGTATTTCTGATATCAAGCCCCTCAAGATTTGAACCCCTGCAGATTTGAATCAAACTTTGAAGGTTTTTTTTTTAGCTGGTAATCAGTAGCTATAGCTGAGCAGTTATGATTAAGCAATTGCACTGTGAACTCTGTGTGCTGGCTAATCTTTTGTTTTAAGGAAAGGTGAAGACAATCCCAAGATGAATGGGCTGTCTGGATGAGAGCCACCAGGAGTGTGTGGAGCAGAACTGATCAGTAGCTGGAGGAAAGGTAACCCTGGAAGGGTGACTTTGTGACCGCTGACTTATTGACTCCCA
Organism: Dicrurus megarhynchus; assembly: GCA_013399195.1. Lineage (NCBI taxonomy): Eukaryota > Metazoa > Chordata > Aves > Passeriformes > Dicruridae > Dicrurus > Dicrurus megarhynchus. Next base: position 882,532 of record VXAD01005999.1, read on the forward strand.
ACTCAAAATGGACCCCAGACTCAAATGGAAGAAAGAACTTCCCGTGAGGACTAATTAGCGAGAAGTGAGAGATGTAGCTGGCAAATAGGGGTTTCAGTACTAATTAACAAAACAGTTATGTACCCTGCAACCAATAAATGCAGATGTGTTTGTTTGTTAAAGTGTATAAATAGTGTATGGTTTTGATGATAGGTGAGGTAGCCATTTGCTGGTTACCACCCAGCTTTGTGCCAACCAAAATTAAAAATAGAAATACCTCTCCTTGGTGTGTGAATTGGTGCTGCACACGGGGTAACAGGCCCACATTTAGAACAATGTCCCCACCATTGTCAAGGTAGCTCAAAGAGATTGAAATATGGAGGTAGGTCACTGGAGACTGAAGTGATTCTCGTGCATATTTTCAAGTGTTTCCAGCATGCAATGACTTGAACTTAGTTCAATGTAACGCTTGTTGTATTAACTTAACTTTTACTCATCTCGACTGAGACATGCTCAGGTTTTATTATATTTATTTTCTTTTCTGCTGATAAATTCTTTAAAAGTGTGCCTTGTGGCTGCTGTGAAAAGTGAAGATAATCCAGAAAGAGCTTTGATATATAGTCTTTTTAAAGTTTGTTAAAATTTAATATTTAGAAATAAAGTGATTGTCTCTAATATAAATGTTAACATAGGAATTTACAAATGGGACAGACTGCTACTTCTAATGTGTTCATTTTCACTGTTCTTGTTTTGACTTAGGGGTATAGCTGGTAAAACAGCGAAGAATCATATATCACATTATATTTCTCCTTTCCATATACATTATTCCTAAATTTATTGTCTTATTTTTTCTCAGTTACAGTCATACAAATATATCCAGAGAATTTAGTCCACTGTTTTCCTTTTTATAGTCTAAAAATTCCTACCTTTATTTGAATGCTGTTTAATTACTTAGAAACTGACTGGGCACTAGATGTTTGAAGCTGCTAAACAAATCAATGTTCATTAATAAGCCGAGAAAATGTCATTGTGCTACATTTCAATTAATTGATCTTAGTTACTCATGAGCATTATCTCCTTAGAGAAAGACTATTTTTTGATGTGCAAGGCTTCCCAGTATTATCCATCGTTACACACTCAGATTAACAGATAACTGCAGTCAAATTGAGACACTAATAAAGTTCACAATACTGTCATAAATATAACCATTACTAATAACTGAAATTTTCACTTGAGAGTCTTTATAAGAATATGTTTACTGTTGGGCTAAATAACACATACACACACAAACACACACACATCCCCCATTTAAAGAACAGTGCTAGAACAAAATGATGTCTGTGTTAGCATTCCTGACAAAAAAATTTCATTTTAAAAGCATGGTTTTTTTGCTTACTACAATGTTCTCCTACTGGTGAAGCTGCAAATATCCTATTTTAAGCAAATTGAGGAACATAAAGAGCTGTATAATATAAGAAGTCCCACACCAGTGAAATAATTGTAATTAACTTTTAGCACCATTAATTATATCCTTTACATGTCTTAAGACTGAAGTGTGATTTACTTGGTATTTTATTAGATGATATCAAAAGGATCATAATTTTGTAATGTATATTATTTCCTGTGCAATTAAGAGTTTAAATAGGTATAAATGTGTTCTAAATAGAATATAATTTTTATTGTAACAGTTTATTCTGTTGGCACAAACTGACCTTGCTAATAGAGCTGAGCAAAAATGTGCAATAGGAGCACTTCAGGATGTCAGAATGCAATCCTGTTTCCAGTCAGAAAGAGAAGCTCACTTGTGGGCAGTGGGGAGTCCTAGCTGCTGCAGAAACAAGAGCTTAAAGCAAAGTCCTTGAGTGCTGCAGGCTTGACATTTTGCTTCTGCTTCACCACACAGCAGGTGACTGGAAGCCATAACCTGATATGGTGGGACACATGATTATAACCTGTCTGGGTAGGGTGTCTCTTTGGCAAGGAAAACTTCCCAAATTTTGCCAGTAATGATACCACAGGCCAGGTATTTTTGCTGGTGAATCATGGATATCAGTGACCTGGTGAATTTGTCATGCATTACATCCTGCCTGCAGGAACATAGATATAACCAAATGTGAAAAATTCTGTGCAAGCCATCTTGCTGTTAGTGAAATGCTTATTTTCTGAAAGTAATTAGTGAGTGTCTTGACAGGATATACTAGCAGGAAAAAATATGTATAAAACGCCTTGTATTTGTATCAGAGACACAGATTGTTAAGACTGCTTATAGACATCAAACATTCACCCTTGAATTTTCATATAAATGCAGGATTGAGTGCCACTGGAGAAAAATTACTTCCATCTGAAAGCAGCCTTCACCTCTCTGTGAGCAATGAAATGCATGTTCAGTGCATTCCCAAATACCTGTATCACTGACTAGAAATGCATCCTATTCCAACTGTCTCAGAAGAAAACAACATCCAAAGCAGAGCTTTTTAATCTTTCCAATCATGAAGGAAAACATTCAATGCAGCTCCAAGTTAATAAAATCTTGTTGAACACAAATTTAAGATTATCAACTGTCTTGAAAATATTTGCCATAAGCCTATGCAATTAATTTACATTTGATTAGATCCTCTGGGAATAGAAGTTGTGTATTTTTTCAGTACAATACTGGTTATTTAGAAAAAATATGTTCACAGTCCTGTTTCTCTCTACACGACTGGAATAAAATTGCAGAAAGGCTTGACAATCTGAAGCAATTCCTGTGCTTTTGAATGACTCCTGTGTTTCCAAAGCACTCTGTTGTTCTCATAATTTTGAAATATCCTGGGTTTTTCCTTTCCTTTCAACCCATGTTATAGCCCGCCACACTTTCCCTTTACCCCCTCCTGCACTGTGACATCATCTAGAGGCATGATTCAATTAAGTGAAAGGTCTTCTTAAGGATTAATTTGTGCTTAGAGACACTGATCTTCATTTCTTCTTTAATAGTCAATGAAGAGAGACAAAGGCTTCTCAGCTGCTAATTTAGTCTATAAAGTTGGGTTCTTCCAAAGGATGATTCAAAGCAGGATCCTGCCTTTTTCTCAATCAATCATGCAGGGGACTGGACTTCGTTAGCACTGTTGAGATATTCCCTGAAGACTTGCCTTTTAACAAAAGTGAACACACAGTAAAATATGTAAGAGACTTGTCAGAAACCTTCCCCTGATTCCAGTCTTTATGTACACTTCAAGCTTTTCTCTCTTCACCTCTTATTCTGTGAGATATTACCTGCAGGTCAGAGTAAAAGTTGCTTGTATCATCATTGTACATATTCATTCTTTTGGTACAAAAAGGTGTCTACTTTTTATTGGAGAGAATCATTCAAATTTAGGGCAATTAAGGGAAAAAATCATTTGAGGGAGAAAAAGAATCAGTGTACACTGGAAAATTATCAACCATTTTAGCCCACACAGTGCCCCCTCTCTTGTAATGGCAAAAGGATTTTCATACAGTAGGACCAGCTAACCATGTAAGCAAGCTGGTATTACTAAACCGTCTTGGGTTCATCTCCTTGTCTATGTTCTTTATCTGCTTTCTGTTTTTTTTTTTTTTTGTCAAGTCTAAAACCAGAGTACTTAGATACAATTTCTCATTAAAAATTACTGCAGAGTCAAAACTTATGGTTTTAGTTCAAACCAGATGTCAATTCATTAGCCCTGAAGTACTTTGCCACTTTTTTTTTTTATTTCTGGCCTTCCCAATAATCAGAGGAATACAATTTTTTTACAAATGTCAGAATTTTATAACATTCTGCCTCTACAATTGATGAAAATACATAACTCTTCTTAATCTAAAAATGAATGTTGCTTTTAAAAGATCAAATTATATTAGATTATTTGTATTTTTCTGCCTGGTAGTAGCATTTGAATCACTAAGACTGAAAGCTGACACAGTATACATACACAGTTAAAAATTAAAGATATGGAGAACTGAAAGTTTTAATTTCAAGGAAACACATTAGTCACTTCATAATAAGGCTTAGATTTTTTCAGAAGTGATTAACATTTATTTTAAATGTCCATAATGCTTTTTAGAAGTAGCTCACCATGTTTCAAGGTCAACAGCATCACTTCAGAAAATAAGGATTCTTTCAGAGTTGTTATCCTGTGCACCTCTCTTGTAACTACCAGTTATGCGCAGCATGAAAAAAATGACACTTTTTTATTATCATGTTGTTTTTCTTAGGATAGCAAGGTGGTAAGTTCAAAGGTGCTCTAAGTGAACAGCTAATTGCATATCAACTCTTTTCTGTGCCAGCAGAGACTGTGTAAATGGAGCTTAAAGGAAAAATAGATGATCTAAAGTTCCACTAGAGCAGTCCATTGAATAGTTTTTATCTGAAAGAAAGGAGAAGACTTATAACGTACCAGCATCATGTAACTGGCATATCACACCAAATATAGATTTTAAACAACCACCTTATGAATATTATTGTTTAATTAAATTACTAGATTTTTTGCCTTTAAGAAAAAATAATTTCCATCAAAATTGTTAATAATTAATTGTTCATTGGAACAGTTTTATGGTAGAAATAGAACCAACTCCAAGACTTCAAATCAACCTTTAAAACAACAACTCTCTTATTTAGTTAATCACTAAATTAAAAAGTAGAGATTAAGCTATTCTACTTCTGAAGAGGTAACCACCCAAAGGAAATAATCTCTTTGAAGGCTCTGGTATAGTCCTGTCACAATCATTGAGTGTCAGTAGAAGCTTTAGAAGGGACATGGGTTAGACAACTTAAAACAAAAAAACCAGTAACATTTATTTTATGAGTCATTCATGATGGGAAAAAAGTGGGTCAAGTTAAAAATATATGGAAAGTGAATGTTAAAAGGGTGTAATTTTAGGATTAAGATAAGGATTGAAGAAAGTTTGAAGGTAAAGAGGGAATCTTTCAGATTACATCTACAATCTCATCTTTCCATACATTTGCTCAGATAAAGTGGTCATTTTCTCTTTTCATGAAGACAGGAAAACCTTTCACTTTCCCACATTAGTGTATTTGCAGATCAAGAAAATAAGTCTGGGCTTTTTGTTTTGGGTTTATGTGAAGTTTGTTTTTTCAGGCTTTTTTTGGTACCTTTGCACAGTTTGTAATGAATTTTTAGTAAGGGAGTTAGAGATTAAATTGAAAATTACCTTTTACAGATGGCATCATCTGATATTTAATTTTCTTTGAAAGAAAGAAATCAAGATATGCTGTTTTAAGCACCATGGCAAAATGTTAATAGAAATGTAAAAGAGAAATAGGAAAAATTTACAAATACCAAATTAATCAGTAAAGGTGAAATCTGTCTCACTCAGTTTTAATCCCCTGAAAATAGGGTTTATTTATTTTAAACGGTATATGAAGGCTTAACTTCATAAATGAGGCACAGGGAGATCATCCAGATTTATGTATCCCACCTATTGTGTCTGAAAATCATTGAATCAGGAGGATTTTCATGCTGTTATGAATAAATTTGGTCTGCTTTTAATAAATGTAAAGGAAGAAAAATTTCAGGTGTCTGGATGCCAGGTGCTCACCAAAGCAGCTCTATCACTCCCCTCCTCAACTGGAAAGGGGAAAGAAAACATAACAGAAGTCTCATGGATCAAGACAAGAACAAGGAGAGATCACTCACCAGTTACTGTCACAGACAAAGGAGACTTGACTTGGAGAAATTAGTTTAATTTATTGTCAATTAAACCAGAGTATGATCATGAAATGGGTTTCTGCTCCACCTCCATGGGCTGCAGGGGCACAGCTGCTTCACCATGGTCTGCACCATGGGCTGCAGGGGAATCTTCTCCAGCATCCGGAGCATCTTCTGCCCGACCTCTCTCTGACCTTGGTATCTGCAGGGCTGTTGCTCTCACACGTTCTCACTCCTCTGGCTGAATTGCACAGGGCTTTTTCCCTTCTTAAATATGTCATCCCAGCACTGCTGATGGGCTCAGCCTTGGCCAGGAATGGGTTTGTCTTGGGGCTGGTTGACATTGGTTCTGTCAAACATAGGGGAAGCTTCAAGCAACTTCTCACAGGAGCCACCCTTGTAGCCACCCCGCTACCAAAACCTTGCCACAAAAACCAAGTACATTCCACCCTTTGCCTCTGCCTTATCTCAAATTCCTCATATCCCTGTTTGTGAGCCAAAAAGGACTGAGGTATGTTGATCTTGGCTGGACCACTAACATGCTGTATCACTGCCTTCCTCATCACGGCAGGGTGGAGGAGAAAATAACAGGGGAAAAACCTCATGGTTCAAGATAAAGGCAGATTAATAAAGCAAAAACAAAGGCTGTATGCAGAAGCAAAAAAATCCCCCAAATTGTTTATTCTCTTCTTCCCAACAGCAGGTGATGTCCAGCCACTTCCCTGGAAGCAGGGCTCCAGTGCACATAACGGTTGTTCTGGAAGTCAATTGTCTGGAAGGCAAATGCCATCCACCTTGCCTCCCAGCTTCTCCTAGTTTTTATTGCTGAGCAGACATCATGTGATATAGAATATCCCTTTGGCCAGTTGGGATCAGATGTCCTGGCTGCATCCCCTCCCAAGATCTTACCCACTCCCAGCCTCCTGGAGAGAGAGTAAGGTTGGAGATACAGCCTTGATGCTGCGCAAGTGCTGCTCAGCCATAGCCAAAACAGCGGTGTGTGTTATCAACGCCTTTCCAGCTGCCACTCCAAAGCACAGCAGGACGAGGGCTGCTGTGGGGAAAATGAGCCCCATCTCTGTCAGACCCAATACAACAGGTAAAAGACAACTTGAAAAAAAATATTTACGTTTTACTGAAGAGTTATTCTCGGTGGCTTCGTTGCCTAACGAAGTAAAAGAAGTAAATAACTTCCTTTATTTTTAGGGTCTAAATATCCACTGTATTTACAGACATTCTGTTTTCTAAAATGTACTTTCAGCCTTAAAAAGTATCAATTGTTTTGTTGAGGCTGTTGGTTCAGGTATTTCTTAGGTTAGTGCAATAAATTTGCACTAATTTCTGTTTTCCAGCCAGATGTCTCCACCAGACTATGGAATCCTTAAAAATTTTCTCATAGCTGACTTCAAAGCCTGAGGTAATTGCTTTATCACAGCAGGTTAGGAAATCTATGTCTGACACAGAGGTTGAGTCCTGAAAATAGTACAGGCTTATGTTTTATGCATATTTTGAAGACAAATTAGCTTGTTTCAGGAATTTTGATCTCAAAATATTTAGCTCTTGAAAATAGGGTTGTTCCTTTATCACTCATTCCAACTGATGCTTCTGTTAAACATTTCCTTTCATCAGAAACACTCTTGCAGGAATCCTAATTGCCTTAGAAGCATCAGCACACAAAATATGAGAATAATGGATAATATTTTGAGGATAAAAGAATAAAAAATAGTGAAGGAGATTTTACTGTTTTGTTTTGTGAGTCTGCTCTTCTCCATTGAACTGGATACATCCCAGTCATTTTGAGACTCTTTTTGTCTGTCAAAACAACACTTAAAAGCCCTCCACAACTTTGGGAAGCCCCACCCCAAAATGATCCTTTGTAACTGGATGCAGATGTGCCTGGTCTCTAGAACCCTCCTTTCTCTTACAAGCCGGAGAGCACACAAAGAAATGAATTAGGCAAAGACTCTTGAGCAGTGTATCAGTCCTCAACTGGAGAATGAGTTCACTGCTTACTCAGCCACCATTCTTCTTTTATCCAGATGTTGTTTTCAGATCTCAAAAAAATTGCTCTGCGCCTCACAGGGATTAAAAATAAAAAATATCATTATGTTAAAGAAAATACTACGAAAGAAACTTTAAGGCAAGAAAATACAAAAGCAGATAATCGTTGAACTACTTCCTGAAGTTCCTCAGTGTCTCTTAGCTAATTTAGGAATGTGCACTCTCTCTCATTTTCTTTCTAACATATTTAAGATGAAATATCCCACTTGCTTTTACAAGAATTTGATTCCTACTACTCTGTTATTGGGCTTTTGGATAATCCTACTTGGTTTCTTTGTCTTTTAGGTAGTGTCTTTTAGCTTTTTTTCACCAGCATTTCCTGATTTATGTTTTCTACTGTAGTGTCTGATTTGCTTACAGTCTTCTCAAAGGTTTTAGGCTGTTTTCTCATTCTTATATTTCTAAAGACATGTTTGTGAAACTGCATAGCTGATGTCTCGAGAAACAGCAATTTTTTAATAACCATAGAAGACTTCAATATTAATTTTGCTGTAAGTGTTGTATAAAGACCTATCATCATTCAACAGATGGCGGATTGGGAACAGTATCATTACAGAAGTATTTAACTTCCTAAATACAGTGTTGGAGAACAAATGCAACTAATAATGGTATTAGTATTGAATAGCCTTGGCTATTCAGATTTGTGACAGCTGGCAGATTTCATTGCTAAGTCATTAAAAATCAACATGAAGCAGTGCTAAGTTTATACTGCTCTTGTAAGGATTTAATAGAGAATAACCTTAAATAAGTCAATTTAAATTAATTATATGAATAAAAAAGGAGTTCTGTAAATATTACCAAATGTTCTTTGTTTGAAGTGGTCAGATTTCAGTGAATTTAGGGAATTACTGATGCTGCATGGAGGAACTAAGCATATTGATTCACAGAAATTCCAGGACTCCTTCACATTCAAAAAAATGATCAGAGTCTTGCAAAAATTTTGTTGAAAGGCACTGTGGCCTTTCCTAACCGAAAAAATCAACTGTAAGGCTGTCAGGAGTACACTTGGAAGGAGGAAGAACAAAAACACCAGCTAGGAAAGAAAAGTAGTAAGTGTAGGTATAAATTTTCTGCTGTAAGTCCAAGTTAGACCGCTGCAAGTGGAATAAAGAACAAAACCCCAAGGCCACTTTAGTTTTATAAATATCTGTGAATCAAAAAAAAAAAAAAAACCAACCCAGCTTGAAAGACCTACCTCATACACCAGAAACAGTCCAACTGCATTAGCAGTGCACTCTGCCAAAGCCCATATACTGTCCTCCTGCATTTACTCTCAGGAAGACAGCATAAAACATGTGTGGAACAGCACATGGGAATGTCAGCACATCCATATACAAAGTCAAACCCAAAGATGCAGTGTCTGAAGTCAGAAACCCTTGATCATTTCTGTCACAGGACCCTGAAAATCCCACATAAATCAGGTATCTATAGGATAAATGTGTAAGGTATTTGGAAATAGGTATCTTATGTTGGTCTACAGAGTTAGGAGAGAAATTAGTGGAAAAAAAATTAAAAATCTAAAAAAAAAAAAAATATTACCAATCCCAAAGAAAAAGCAAATGAACAAAACAAACAAGAAAACAAACCAAAAAACCCAACACCAAAACCTCCACAAACACCCTATTCGAGTGCAGGCCTATTCAATGGACTTAAGTAGCATGCAGGAAATTGAGAAGTCTCAATACAATCATCCAGATGAAGATTATTTGCAATGGTGAGCATTATTGCATCTGCTGTACATGTCTTGATCTCGGCTGCTACTAATGTTAACTGTTTACCAATCCATTTTTTATGAAAGCAGGATAATTAGGGCAAAGTGGAAAGATATTGACATATAAAGCTTAAACCTGAATTTAGACATGAAGATTTTGGAAAGATACATCTTCTCTGCTAACTTGTAGAAACGGGACAGCTGCTTCTTATTTTGTTGTATTCAAACCTCAGTAAGAGTAATTTTCAAAGATTTTTGTCTTGACCAGTATATTTAAGTAAGATACTTCCTGGATAAAGTCCAAACTCAGCATGCATTATACAGAGATTAATGATTTTCATTTGTATCTAGTGTCATAGATTGTTTTTCAAGGAAGTAAATCATTAAAGATATCCAGGTAAAAGAAGAAATTAAATTATCTCTAAACTTTTTTATTTTAACAGAACAACCTCTCTGGTAATAAAAATAAATTAAAGAGATCATAGAAAAGTAGGAATATTGGTCACACAGATTTTAATTTTAAAAATTACAGTGCGAAAACCTTTCTTTTTCATGTTAAATCAGATTCCACTCATTAGAGCCTAATCATTGGCTGTACTTGTATTAAGGAAAAAAAGAGTTCAAGTATTAATCAAATGAAATAAATATTCCCATCATTTCTCAACTGTATTTCCACATTAGTATTTTATTGCTTTTAGGTAATTTCTAGACAAAAACAAATAAAGTTTAAAATACAGAATAGGAAAAAAAAATTCTGTAAAGAAGAACAAAAGATAGCATTTTATAAATAACCCTTATATTCAGCTACTTTGGATTATGCAGCAGACAAACATCCTATAAGTAACAGGGGCATTGCAGAAAAAGGGTGCACCAGTAAATCATAAAGGGAAGTTCCTCTGTTCTCAGTCCTGTCCCTACTCAGTGTGCACCTGGTGTGGACCTCTGAGTCCCCTGTGTGCCCTGAACACTCAAACCCAGATCTCTCAAAGCATCCCAGGACACTGGAGTAAAGTCACTGCTAAAAATAAAATATGAGGGAGGAAGAAATTTCTAGATGTTGTGGGAGACATGCTGTTGACCCTATTGATTTTCCTAGTTCTTTGTGATCAAGTAAATGTTTAACTATGTATTTGTTCATAAAAACACAATTAGAACAACACGAACCTATGTTAAATGTATGCCTTTATTGTAAAAAAAAAACCCAAACAAACCAGCAAAAAGAGACTGAATGCTTTGTTCCAGATAACATGTTTTTAATGGATAATAATTCACAAAGTCTAGTAATTATATCTAGAGTGTTTGTCCAAGCTTTAAAACCATTTTATGTTTTCTTTTTATACTTTTCCAGGGAGATAAAATTGATACATTGCATGCTTAAAAAAATGTAACAGAACCTATTTAACATCTTGTTTCTGTGTACATCTTCTCTTGCTTACAGACAGACATTTTAAATCAACTTTTGTTGTACAAACTGCCAGTTTTACACCCTTTTCCAAGACATTTGCATTGACTGGTAGAGCTGCTGCTAACTCGTGTGAGGTGAAGTTGAAAAAAAATAGTTTCCCTTGTAAAAACATCATCAGCTGGTCTACATAAACATTGTCTACTCAGCTGATCTGGCTTCAAACTGAATTTCAGAGAAATACGGAATCATTTACAGTATCAACCCTTGTGTGAGCTGAATGCCATTGCATAGGAGAGCCAAGTACTTAAAATAATTCTTTTTCATAGAAAATAAAATTAATGTTAACAATAAGGCATAGAGGAGATGGGGAAGCATTGTATAATCCTGAGTAAAGGATTTTTCCAAATTTGCTACACCAACAAAGTCCATGAAGCCATTACTCAGACTCACCAGATTTCATAAAATCAATTCTTTTCATTTCCTGTGTTTTCACTTCTGTATGATTACCTGAGAATGTGAGCTTCCAACCACAAAGAGGCAAGAAAACACGAAATTTAAAAATTATTGGACAGAAAAGATTTAATACATAAGTCAAGAAGACTGAAGGCAAAAGGAGAACTAAAAGAGCTGCTTTTACCTTGTGATTCAGAATGATTCTTGAATGCCAGAGGATGACAACGCCATACCAACAACTGTTACAGATTATTTTATCCTGAGCTGAGAAAACAAGCACAGATCTTCAATAAAGGGTAAAAAGAAGAAGTAGTAGTTCTGGTAAATCATTAGGGAGACAAAAAGTGGTCTACAGTTTTGGACAAGTGATGTAACTACCTGCCAGGTAGTCCATTGAGCATTCCTCATTTCATTGCTCAGGAGTCACATTTAAGCCCTTGCCCTTCTTCACCTGTGCAAGGAAAACTTCCCCATCCAAGAGAGGAGTGGTGAGAGCAGGGATGGTGACTCCTCTGAATGTCACTGTCTCTGCTCCCTGCATTGGTGCCAAAGTCCAAAAAGAGGTGGACAGGGCAGTAGGCTTTTGCTGGGAAGGACAGCTGCCCAGCTGCATGTGAGCAAAAAGAGCAGAGCAGCACCACTGATTGTCCCCATGGTCAGACAAGCCCTGCAGTCACTGTGACATCTGCAGAAGTGCAGTCTGAGGAGACATGAAGTCGAGTCAGCAGGTTTGCATGGCCATGCCTAGGGCATAGCTCAGGCAAAGGCCAGGACTGTGGGTCTGAGCAGAGGGGCAGCCTCAGTGCTGTAGGGTAGAGGCCTCCAGCAAGTCCTCCGCGAGGTCCTTCTGCCACCCAAAGTCTTCTCCCAGTGATTTGTTGCAAGATTAGGCAGCTGCACCTCATCAACACTGGCTTTGAGCACAGTCAGCCTGACCTCTAGAAGGGAAGGGGCCATAGAGCCCTGTGCAAATTCAGTCCTATGATGCCAAGCTTGGCCTTTCCCCAATAAGGCCATTAATGAAACAATGGCTCGTGTTCATGGCAGGGGCAATGAACTCAGGGTGGCATTAAAGCACAGGAAGGGCACTTAACTACAGTAAGTAGACAGTAGTTACCTTCTGCCCTCATTCTACAAAATCTCTGAAAAGCCAAGCAAAAACCTCAGAAAAAAAACCCCACCCAAACCACGTAGATAAAAATGCTATGACTTCATGTAAAAACCTAGAAAAACTAAATTTTTAAATAGAAATTAGACAAGTTAGAATTTGGGCTCTCTGATATATTAATTTTGCCTACAGTTGTATCTACAGGCTGGTTGAAAAACATTATAAATCCCACATAACTATTGAGACATATAGAAACCATTCCAAATGATCATCTATACTAGCAAATAAAACAGCTGAGATAATGCTATCAAACCAAATATTCAGCTTTGTGTTGAAATTTTAAGTCAGAAATGTTTCTCTATGTACCTAAGACAAGACCTTTATCTATTAGGTCCTAATTTGCTATTAGGGTCACCTTTGCTAATTAAGTCTACCTTTGCTATTAGGAATGTAAAAATACTGCAGTGTTTTTACAGTAAATTCTCAAAGAGCTGCTAAATTTTACTGGTCTTCATGTTACAAACCTATTAATTTATAAACCTATTAATTTACAATTGTTTCCATGTGCTTGTTTTAGTGTTGATTAATAACCCTTTCTGCTGTTGTGAAGAGTGTTAATTATCTCCTGAACCTTTCTGTAAGGCAGATAATAGAGATCATGGAATAGTTTAATTACAGACCATTGTTGCAGGTATAAACGGTTCATTTCAGAAGTGCTAAGTGAATGATAAGTTCAATTCAGTCCAAAATTGGGACATCAAGATCAAATACTGAATTTATTGTAGCAAAGAATTTTTTGTTGTTGTTGTTCTGAGGACTTCTTATAATTGCTGGAAGAATTTAAGCATAATTATTTAATCCATAATTCATGTCATCACCTTCCAACTAACATTTACAAGAAAGACTTTGTTCTCAGCTGTCCCTGTACCAGTGCAGTTGCAGACTTAAATGGTTACTGTTTGATACATTATTTTTATCTCTAATTTTCAAAGGTGTGTAATTTTTTTCAGATATGTAATTTTTTTTTTTGCAGAAATAATCTATGCATATTTTTCCAGGAAGTGGCTAATGCATATACTTACATAAGACCCAGCTACACATTGCCTTGCATATTTGAATGAAATCTGTAGGAAGAAAAAAACAAGTGTTTAATTTAAAATGCCCATAAAATTTCTTCTATGGTAATGCTTTTCAATGTACGAAATTGTAGAATATTTAAACTCTTAAATCTTGTTTTGAAACTACAGTTATTAAATTATTTTAAGTGCATGGCAAAACATCAGCTAGGGACTGCTTCAGGTGCTTAAAGTATGTATCTGGAGCCATTTTTAGAATCAGGGAGCATGATGCCCAGTGTGTTGTTACCACTCCAGAGGCACAAGCCTGCACACATCCTCTGCCTTCACTTTTGTCTGCCAACTCCGTGCAAATGTTTCACGTAGTCTTAAGTGATAGCAGTTGTTGATGTTTAGAAATATTGAAAAATACTCACATTCCTGAAAAGTATTAATTTAAAACTGGTACTGCATGGCATTCTAAGAAACAACTGGGAAACGTTTCTAAAGGTTTCAGTAGCTGCTAAGCTATTTATTGCCTGAAATCATGCATGCAAAAATCTATTACATGATCATCAGTATTACATTTTTAGATTATGTGTAGAAATTCCAGTTGCTGGACCAAAAATTTATGAACTATGTTTCCAACACTAGTGGAATGAGAACAATACTCTGTCAGAATGAAAATAAATCAAAATCCCACAGATAGCTCTAGAAATTGAATATTTATTTAAGTAATTGTTATAAGAAATGACAGAGTATTTAAAGTGAATTGTGAAATTTTACTGTTGCAAGACAATACTGACTATCTCACATACAGAGATTGTAACAAGGACACCATCCAGAAAACTGTGATTAGAAGATACAAATGAAAACATTCTTGCAAGGCTGGCATTGTAACCGGTCAGAACAGACAGATAATGGAGCCTTATAAGGTCTATTAAATATAATATAAAACATGCTGATGGAATGGTCATCTCACATCTACAGGCACATGTAAAAGACACAATCTACATTTTCTTGAGAAATTACTGAAGTATAATTAAAAATCTTCTTGATTGTGTTCATAGGGAAGCTATTAGATGAGTTTTTCTTTTCAAATTCTTATTGCACAGTCTGGAAACCACTCATGCACTAACAGTCCTTGATGTTCAAGATTCTCTTTAATGTGGCACATAAGGGAATCAAGAGCAATGTCCATCCACAGAACCGACATTTCTACTTTCTAGGAAGAAATTGCATTCAGCAATACTATCACACTATGGCATAACATTGTCATTGTAGCCAATAGAGGTGTCAAGTATCTCAGATGAATTGATTTCAGTCCAAGCTTCCAGGGCTTTAAAGACAAGCTTACAAGAATACCATAGTCTGTTATGAACACCTCAGCTAGCTCTAAATGATGCAATGTGACTGCACAGTGCAGTACCATACTCTGAATGCAGATTTATGCTACATCAGACCTCGGAAGCAACTTAAGGTACACTTAGGTAACCCAGCCAGTTTCAGAACTAGCTGGGACACAGCCTCTGCCTGGCCTTCTACTATGCTGTGCTGTGCAAATACAAATTACACATTCTCATGTGAGGAGCTCTTCAGGAGGACACTTTTGTTCAGCTCTGTTTCAGAGGATGAATAATGTATAGTATATACTCTTTGTGCTCATGTGCTTTAAAGCTGTAGCAGGACTTTCCACAGACTTCAAACACCAGGAGTGGCTGACCTAAGGACAGCCGTTCCCTTTCTCTTTTGTCCCCAGGTTCTAAAATGACTAATATGACCCCTGTCTTGTCTGTAATTTTAATTCTGGACCTGAAATGCAGGCCACAGCATTAACTTAGTGTTAATGTTGGTGCACTTTAGATTTTACTGATGTTAAAATCATTGATAAACCTAATAAAAAGAAGGCACCTGTACATCCCTGAAGAAAGATTGGAGCTGGGTAAGTGCTAAGCCTTTGCTAATTTAAAGAGTGTTGAGAAGCACAGTGTAATAATATATTAACAATAAAAGCAGTATTATCTAAACTACTACACTAGTTAAGTATAGAGGAGAACTACAAAAACACCCATTTTTTAATCTAGAAATACAACATGAAAAAAATGTAAGAGAAGTTCCAGATTGAATATTTGCTACAGTTAAATAAAAATTTTACTCAAGCCTTCTATGTATTGTATTCAAGACCATACATCTTTCCTGAAAGGCAATAATTTCTTGACAACAATGTATTAATTTAACTGGATGAATACTACTACTAAGTATCTCATTAAATGACAATCTATTGTATATTCTATCAGCCAAAGGTGAGATTCATTTATCTAACTAGACACATTCATGAGGAACCTGTCACTAGGTGATGATTTAGATTTCAGAGGTTTGGTATTTAGACTATCATCTTTAGGCCAGGGAGGGACCAGGTAGCTTCCTCTGGAGAATATTGCAAATCTTCCAGCTGAGGAAGGACCTTCCACAGCCAACAGAAAGGAGCACAGGCTTGTCCCAGATTAAGTGAAAGAGTGATGAAGCACTGGCACAGGTTGCCCAGGGAAGCTGTGGATGCCCCATCCCTGTCAGTGTTCAAGGCCAGGCTGGATGGGCCTTTGAGCAACTTGGTCTAGTGGAAGGTGTCCCTGCCCATGGCAGGGGGGTTAAACAAGATGATCTTAAGGTTCCTTCCAACCTAACCTATTCTATTCTATTCTATTTCCATTCTAGCTTAGTCTAATCTATTCTAGTCTATTTTGCACTATTCATGCTCCAGAGAATAAGAGTAAGTGAAATAACTCACAAAGATTCTAAGTTCCCACATTTGGTATATCAGCTTTCCTTGGAGGAGTGTCAGTCTCTTCTTTCCTCTCCTAAGGCAGTACCCTAAGTAATAGAATGTTTTGAAGACAGAACTTTTTTGTTCTGCTTTTGAAAACCTCTTTACCTCTGTAACCTGGGATACAAGTCATTGAGCCAGAGAGATGACCAGCAAGGAGAGAATATATGTTTGTATGGTCTAAGTGTAAAAATGACTTCTATACAACTGGACACTGTCTGAAGTGAGGAGTGCTTAGTGAACAGGAATCAGAAGCCAGATCTTCATGTAAGTGAACCTTTGGCAGTGGTTTCAGAAGACTCTCAAGAGAACAACAATGAAGATAATAACTACTCAGGCTATAAATATGCAGTCTAGGAGAAAATATACAGAGAAAAAAACACTCAAGGCAGAAAATCTGTTACTTACTGCCCATGTGATACATTCAAGTTCATAAGTTCAGTCACCTAATTGCAGTAATGAAGTGTATATGAATTGCAGATAAAACAGCCATGCCAAGTTAAATAAATACAAATAGGTAATACAAAGCACCTGAAGTCAAAGGCAAACAGGCAGAAAATTGAAAATCAGAGTGAATGCTATGAATAAAGCAATGCCTTTTGATAGAACCATTAAATGTGAACTGTAATTGCAAACAATGAGGGCAAAATGTTTGAACTTTGCTAGAATTATTCCAGGGATATGTAAAGACTTAAAGAGCACAGTTGCCTTTCTCAAACACTGTTACCACAGAAGGACTTTGCCATGAGATAAGCACAGAATGGAGTGACAGGATGGTGCTAACTCCAGACCTGGTTGAGGCAAAATCTGGCTGGCACATCCTGGGTAATGCATCCTGGCAAAAATTCCCACTGTGGCAAACTGTGTAAAGCAGCAACTGCTCATATGGATATCACTGGTTAAACAAAGATCACACCAAGCTATGGGACAGGTGGCATCTGCAACCACTGAAGCCTCCCCACTTGAATGTGCCTCCAAGGATGCCTGGAACTTGGACTGTGAGTTAAGTCACCATGACAGGAACTTGAGATAAAATAAAGGTGGTACTATTGTCCAAGTGTTGTCTTAGATCTCGGGGAAGGTTGACAAATCTGGGAGAGAAGATTGTATCAGTGACAATGGACATAAAGAATGCAGAATTTATGGGCCACAAGGAAAGCCCACTCAGCAACTGTGCTGAAATGAGTGCAGGCTGGGTGAAAGGTAAATCACACGGGGTAGATTGCGACCATCGAGTACAGACCCACTGACTCAGAAACCCACCGACTCACAAGAAGAGAAAAATGAGCAATAGAAGTGAGGGAATCATTCAACCAGCAGAATAAGAGAAATGTTTGGCTGTTAATTCCTTTGTTTTCAAAAATATATAAATATGAAAAGTTTTGAACAACCTCAGGACCACCACCACCAGGAAGCCCAGGGTGAAGATTAGCCAACCATATTCTGCTTGATCACTCTCTCCCCATCTCTCTCCCCCTCTCTTGTCTTTCTCTCTCTCTCTCTCCCCCACCCGCCCCCTTTACTTTCATATTTCTTTCTATCTCTCTACCTCACATTTACTGTTAAATAAAATCCATACCATGGATTTCAGCATATGGCCTCATTTGCCCCTTAATTTGGGCAGAGGTATCTCTCAATTGCATCTTAGTAGGATACTGTACAGGTTTAAAATTAAATGTAGCCTATGAGAAGAAGCTGTTCGTGAAGAAACTGTACTCTCTTTAATATATTGGTACAAGACTGTATATCTGGGCGTAATGGTAATTATAAACAAACACTAACTGACATGCACAAATTTTGTGGATCAGACCTTAGAGTATCTCTAATGGCATTTTATATATAATATAAAAGTATGTATGTGTCTAGGTCTCTGTGTACCTGTATGCATGTTACATAATTCACATTATTTGCCCATATTGTTATGTACCCAATAAAACACACTTTCGGTAACTGAGCATGGAAAGATATGATGTATTATAATTTCTGATATAATATATTATAATTTCTGATATATTCATTATAATAATTTCTTATTATTATTCATAATAAATTCAGTTTATACTACAGAGCACTGTTACTGACTGTGTACTTCGAGCAATGGCAACAGGCCCAGCAGTGTCCTATAGAAAGCAATGGAAAAAAATGTACATTACATGGACAATTACCTAGAAACAACTTTGCAGTATATCAAGGTACAGAAAGCGGCATCTTGATAACCACATCACAGATTAGCATCACTAGAGTCCCCAAACACTACTTAGTTCTTCCCAAACTCCTTGACATCATCTTTGAATGAGGGTGACACAATTACACAGTTTTACAGGCCCACAAAAAATTCATCTTGATGCTATCCTTCTGTGGCTCACAAATCCCACTCCTGCCATCTCAGCTCTTTCTCAGGGCAGATGGAAGGGGGAAAGGGTTCTTAGACATTTTAAGGTTGATTTCTTAGTCTTGCAGTCTTAGTTGAAATTACACTCAAAATTTTAATCAGTAGGGCTTTCATAGCTGAGGTTGTGAAAAAAATCTCACTCCTCACTGACACTGTTATGTCAGAAAAATACCTCATGCAGAGACATTTATGCTGACAGAGTCTTTGTCACACTTAGTTTATGTCATTGAGAGGATTAGTGAGACAATGACGGCAGAAAAGCACTTTCTGCTGCCATGCTCTGCGTGTACGCTGGGGGCTCTGCTGACACAGCACTTGGCGTAACCAAACCAGTGATGAAGGCATCAGCTCAGATTTGCTGATATCTCTCCTCTGCTCACGTTTGATATACAGTCAGCACCACTCAAGTTTTAACCTGCTGTGGGTGCTGAAGAGTCTCACCCAGCAAAGGTGATGCATAGAAACTCACAGGATGTTAAAATTAACACATACTCTGAGACTAGCTTTGCCATCCTAAATCCTGTTATTTTTTGAAGATCTCTTCATTCTCTTAATGTGATACATGTCCAAGTCTTTACAATTTATGCATGATTGTCTCTATATAAAAAGCCAGCAAAATGAAAGAGAAACAAGATGCTTTTAGGTCTCTAAAAACATGTTTGTGGTACACATTATTGAAGGTGAAAGTTGTCTTTTTTTATGTACTTTAGTCACTAAGAAAACAATGAATCTGATACCTTTTATCTAAGGATTGAATTGGCAGAGGCATTATAATACATCCTTAGAATTACCTGAAACACATTCTACTTTGATTACCGCCAGGATTTGGGGCTAGCACCTTCAGCACCCTCATTTATTTGTGATGAAAACAAGCTTTCAAAATTCTTGCGGTCACATAATTTAGTTTCAAACTTCTGGCTTACATCTCCATTTCTGTGATTTTCTTTTTACTTAAATGAAAACTATTCATGGGATTCAATACTTGGGCTCTCCAGACCTATGACTGCTAGTTGTCCATTGCAGTTAAAACACACTATTATTTGCTTTTGACAATCCATTTGATTGATCCAATCTTTCAATAAACTGATTAACTTAAATACTTCCTGCTTGACATATAAGTATCTTCTGCATCTCTAACAAAATTACAGTTGCAATGCCTAGGTAAACAAAGATTGCCTTTCTCTTCACAGTTTCAAGTGTGCTCTTCCCCAGTAATCTGACCCAAGACAATTTGGCTTTTTTTTTTTTTTTTTTGATGGAAAACTTTGAGAAAATCAAAGGAATATACAGATATGACATATTTAAGATTAGTTATATACAGATATACCTATATATATATATATAAATATGATTAGCTCCACAACTCCAAATCACTGTTAGTCCTACATTTATGAAATGAATTTAAGTATAGCAATTCTTCTGAACATTCAATTTATGTTTGTATCAAAAAGATTTTCATAGGGATTATTTAATTGACTGAAATTAGTTCCTTTCAAACAAAGTATTAACTGTAGATTTGAACATCTCAGGTACCTAAATCATCTCAAAATAAAGTTATATAATGAAGCTTGAAGAAAAGTACTCAAAAGACCTCATATAAGAAGAGGACAATTTTGTTCTAAAGCTGCCCATATGTCCCGCTTCTCCTTTTAAACTGGCTCGCTACTGTCTCCTCTCTCAGTACAGCTGAGCAAAAGGGGCCAGTGAAAGTTCAAGGGAAAGAAATGACACAGGAGAATGAGCAGTGACCAGTCCAAAAGCTAGGTAGGTTTCCTTTTACGTACAGCAACATTTAAGAGCTTGCCCTAGCAGACCATACCTTACTTGAATGATCTGAACAAAGTCAACTAAGAACCTCATAGGAAGGTGCCAATAATTCCAGGCGGTTCATGTAGTTTGTGGTCATTAGGTGAGGGAAGTTCAGCACACAAAAGAAAAGTATTGTCCTTAGGCACAGAGTGGTTTCAATGACAATATCAGCTCTATCTATCACTTTTGCTGTATTTCATCTCTCAACAGGATGAACATTTTTCAGATCAGTGTATTCCAAGAACCATTCACATTACTGTGTTTGCAATGAACACACACCCGCACATGCAACAAAATGGCAAATATATTGCAAATGTGAATTTACAACGTTCTCTATTTCACTGGACACTGGCCTTGAAACCACACACTCAATTCTGTCAGTGACAATTTATAATCACTAGTAAGCAGCTAAAGTTGATGGTGATGGTAGGGACTGTTTAGCACAGGTATTTTTTGGTTTTCTGTTTCCTACTCTTTACTGTCCAACTCACCTATGCCCCATAGAAACTTTGTGAGGAAAGGTTAAAAACTGTATTTCTTAGGTGCAGATATTAAAGGGAAATATGTTTCACAGAGAGTTATCAGCAAACTTCTTTTTGAAGTTTTGGGCTGTGTTGCTTAGAAGAGATGACAGGAAGATTTAGTTGCAAGCCAGTACTAAAAACTGGTTTTGCTAGACAGCAAAGGTAAACACCTGTGAGCTAGTTCAGTGCACAGATGCAAATCAGACTACATATGAATTTCTCTGTTATGATGAGTCTCAAAGGGGATCCATTAGAGCCCAATTAAGAAACAGCTTGATGTAAATTTTCTTCTTCCATTTACTTGCTCATGTTTTTCACATATGCTGCATAGGAGAAAAAGAGGTATCTGTGAATAGTCTCCCTTTGACCATTTCATTTTATACAGCTTTCTGTTTATTTTTCTCTTGTGTATTTTTCTTACAAGGGTATACTTTGCCTACTAGGTCTTTATGGGAGTTTGTTAAGAAGAAAAAAATCACAACCACCAACTTATTCCTAAACGCAGACCTTGGTGAGGTATGTGAGTATTAAACAGTAAGCAAAAGTAAATTACTTGGACACTTCCTGGAATGCACAGCAACAGAAGAATAGAAAGGGTTTTTTTTGTCTTAATTTTAATGGTGAACACAAGCATAATTGCAGATTTATCAAAGTGAAGTATTATTTGGATGTTTGAGAAGTGTGATCTTTTCGGTCATTTATCTTTTTGGTCATTTATCTTTTGTGAGCTCTTAAGAACGTAGCAGCTCAATGCCTTTAAGGCAGGGTGGTGAAAACTGGCTGTAATTACTGGTGACAAGTGTTATTTGCTTTACCTTGTCCTGAAGTATTTGAACTGTAGCTTGCAATTAAAGGTACTGACTAGTAATTAACTTCTACCTTGACTGTTGGTGTTAAACCTTAAGTCAATATACTACAACAAAAGAGTTTAATAAGGCAACAAAAACCTTTATTTCTTATTACCAAATAAACCCAGGGGAAACAAAAAGGTCAGAAAGACTTCTATAAAAGTAAACTGACAGCATTGAATATAGCTGTTTCTTTTAAATTTCACAAATTGATTTTTTTTTTCACAGAGTTAATTCATATGCGCATCAGATGGGATTATTATTCAGTGTAAATGCAAGAACATTAAGTTTTTATGAGAGTTTATGCATCTGAGGTTAAAGGAAAAGATTGAGACGCAGTTTTGTATTGGATAGAGAACCACCACAACATTTTTTTTTTTTTGAGAAACAAAGCTTTTGGTCTGACGTTGCTGATTTGTCATAGTTACAGAGTGAGCAAGTATCCTAAATGGAAATTCTGAGTTTTATACACAAACAAGTAATGTCAACAAAAGAATGGCCCCTGAAGTTTGTAGAAAATTAATCTAATCAAAAAAGGCCTAAAAAACTTGATCCAAATCTGCCACAAATATGCAATTTAAATAAAGGGTGAATGCACAGATGTACTGTAAGGTGAGTCCAGGAGACCAACAGAGAGGAGGCAGACCAGCAGCAGCCATATCTCCTGGGCATTCAATTAATCCTGCCTGCTTCATAATTTTCCAGTTCTTATTTAAGCTGCCATAAAAAGCTGAACTTTCCATTAGTGTTGAGGAAGACAGTAGTAATAGAAAGAGATTTATACCCTCAATTTAATATGCCGTATTACTTTCTATAGTCTGTTCATTATTAAAGTGTAGGTAGGTCATCCAATCATTATCACTCAAGCACCCATAACAATTTCAGAGAAGCATGTTTAAGTAACAGTCTGCTCCTACTGAATGAAATTATTTGGTTTACTCTTAACTAGACAGTGATGGGAAGATAAATGCAAGCAGATCAATGGGGTTTAGTATTGTTGTGCAAGATAGTAAACTATGTCCTGGATATTAGAAGAGCATGACAATGATAGGTACTTTAAAGGAAAAAAGTGCTTCTATTACCTTCATCATGTTTTGAAATTCCAAGGGCAGATTAAATCAAAGTTAGTTCTTACTTTCTGGGTCTGAAGGATTTTTGAACTGTCCACTTTTGTTTAAAAAAGACTGGTAGAAGAATGGTATGAAGAGAAGGGAAAATAATCTCCCTTTAGCATGCCCGGTTTCTAACCCACACAACATTAAAGAAGTTACTAAAGCCTGTACTAAGGACAGCCAATTATGAAAGCAGTGTCTGCCAGGGAACTTACCAAATTAGAAGTAGTAGTCTTGAGATTCAGTAGATTTGTCAGTGAAATAACAACCCGGACAGCTCTCAGTAGTCCTGTCACAAGACTTTGCACTCAAGTCTGCCCTTTTTTCAACTGTGCATACACCCTGAATTAAGCAGGGAACAGTTATTGACATAATTTTCCAGTTGAACAAATTAGTCTTACAGCTCACTTTCCTTGTAATCATTCTCCCTGATTTGCATGTGAGGACCATTGCATGATGTAATTTGTCTTGCTTTGCTCTGATCCTTACTTTATTTCCGGGATGGGCTCTTGTGATCCATGTTCAATTAAGCCACAAACCCCTTTAAAGATAAAACAGGCTTTAGAATCACAGATTCATAGGATTATTTACTTGGAAAGGAACTCTAGAGGTCATTTTCTCAAAGATTCAACTCAAAGAAGGACCAAATTTTTCCCAAGTGATAGTAAGACAACTGTTTTTTAAAGTTGCTCTTCCCAAATTTACTATGGCAGCGTTTATAATGGAGTCCTGATTTTGATTTCTCCCTATGCTAGGTTAGTTCATCTGCTGGTTGGGATGGGGAGGAATAGTTGAGTTCTCAAAAACACTTTAATATTATTATAAAAGATGTTGTTAAAACTAGAGAGATAAAATTAAGATACACAATTTTACAGGTAGTTGTTTATCGAACTTTATTTTAAAAAAAAGAAGTTATGAGGACAATATAGTTTTGATCAGCTTTAATTCTCATTACTGATCTACAGTTGTCGACAGACTATTTTTTAAGAAGGCTGTAGAGCAACCTCTCATAGTCTCTGAGTCCCACCTTCCTTCCGAGTGGAATGGGGTTGAAGTTGAGTAAGGTAGCTTGGACTAAGTTTCTGGTATTTTAAAGGGATCATTTTTAGGTTTATAGTGTGCTTGGAAAAAAATCTAACATGATTATTATATTCCTGATTCCCAGCTCTTCTCCAAACAAGATTGAAATGTCTGTAAGATTTTCAAGCTGTGAAATGAAGTCTTAAGAATATCAGTGTAAGTTCCCTTGAGAGGAGAGAATGTCTGCAGGAGGTGCATACAAGGCTGATTTAAAAACTATCAAGCAGGAGTCTTGAAAAATACCAATGCCAAAAAATCTTAAATAGGATGAGGAAATAATCCAATGAAGCTATATGGCAATTACAAGGTGAAAGAAGAGAAAAGACAAACTATAGCTTTTAAAATGGTCTGTGTTTTGTTGGTTTTTGGCTTTTTTTTAATTGGGCCATTTAATCAAGTGCTGTGCACTTGCTAACAGTAAAAAAAATCAGATGCTGACTATAGCCATCTGCTACAAAACAGCTGCAGGTACTTACTATACTTTAGTTGTTGTGGTGCATATAAGGTGGTGACTATCTAGCATAATGAAGAAAAGTTTCACATTTCTATACACTTCAAATTGCACAAGAAATTCAAAATATGAATTCATAAATTAAAAGTCATATTTTGATAATCTAAAATAAAAAATGAAAGAAGTATTTCTGCTTTTAATCCAACAGATACAAGATGCTGTTAAGCACAAATGCCATGAGATACAAATAGGGAGTTCTAGGCAAAGTGATTGAGAAGCTTAATGTAAAGTAATTGAGAAGGTCTCTATGTTTAATGCTTCTTGTAGTCTTGGATCTGTAATTAACAATACCTCAATTTAGACTGCTACGGGGAATTATAAGAGAGAGTTGGGTTGTGAGCTGTAAAACCTGCCTGCAGAGGCACATGGCAGCACAAAGGAGCACATGGCTTGTCTCCACCGGACCCTGGGGGAAGGAGGTGTCACAGGGCAGACCCCTATGGAGAGGAGCCTGCCGGGAGCTGGACGGGTGAACAGCGAGTGACCATCCCATAAAGGACATTTAGGAAGTGTGTTGCTGATGTGGCAACATGGGATAGGTCACGCCATATAAGGAAATGCTGTGCCTTAGAAAAGGGTATAAACCCAGCTCACTCCTTTGAATAAACGATTCAGATTCTCTGCTGGTCTGAGTCCGTGATTCAGTCGCCAACAGACTGCATTACTACGAAGTTTTCTTCTGCAAAAGAGAGAGTCTTAATAACAGTTTTGATTATGTTTTATTTTCCATCATACTATAATTTTTGTCTTAAGGATAATTTTGTATAGTGTCAGCAAATGCTCCCTTTTCAGTTCATAGGGACTTGCTAGCCAATGGCTGCACAATGGTAACACAAACACCATGCACTGTAGAGACATTAAATGTAATGTCTTCAATTTTAAAACAGCTGTTTTGTGCTCTCCTTTATAGTGAAAGTAAGACAACTCCCAATGTGGGCAAGCTGCAAAGACTTAGACACCTACATTTAGGTGTCCATTTGCAAGCTAGCATCCAAGATACCACTGTATTTTTAGAAGATTTTAGGCTTGATTCAGGTGCCCACTCAGAGGCTTTCAGTGCCTTTTGAGATGTCACACACGCCGACAAATCTTGCACAAGGTCTACAGAAGTACCATGTCCTTTACGAGGGTGAAGGATGAATAGAATAAAGTATGGTGTTTCAAATGGTGTCAGTCACCCATGTCTTTTCAACTGCTTTACAACCAATAGTCTACAGAATGATCGAACTGATGAAATGATACCAGCTCTCTCTGTGATGGAAAGGTAGGTTCTTAAGTGAATAATAATTTTAGAATAAGATTTGAGTGCCTGTACACAGGCACCATTTTAAATACTCATGGGCCTTTCAGCTATCTACACAGGGCTAGCTGATATGAGATTTATGGATAGCTCATGTGCTTTTAAAGAAGTGCCTGTAGACCCGGAGGACTATCCCAAAGAAGCTCAAATGGCACTTGAGGTCTATGTTTGGTCAGCTGAATCTGACCGTAACAGTATATGGTTTGCATTTACATAAAATCTTTCAATACTTGTATTTTGGAGTTAATATGAGAGAATTACAGAATCTGCTGATTTGAAAGAGACCCACAAGGATCATTGAGTCCAAGTCCTGGCCCTGCACAGGACAGCCCCAAGAGTCACACCATGTGCCTGAGAGCTTTGTCCAAATGCTTCTTGAACTCTGTCAGGCTGGTGCTATGACCACTGCCCTGGGGAGCCTGTTCCAATGCCCAGCCACTCTCTGGGTAAAGAACCTTTTTCTAATATCCAACCTAAACCTCCCTGCCACAGCTTCAGGCCATTCCCTCGGGTCCTGTCACTGGTCACCACAGAGAAGAGATCAGTGCCTGCCCCTCCTCTTCCC
Source organism: Dicrurus megarhynchus (assembly GCA_013399195.1). NCBI lineage: Eukaryota > Metazoa > Chordata > Aves > Passeriformes > Dicruridae > Dicrurus > Dicrurus megarhynchus. The sequence goes on from VXAD01005999.1 coordinate 908,935, forward strand.
CTCATGAGGAAGTTGTATCTGCAATGAGGTCTGCCCTCAGTCTCCTCTTCTCCAGGCTGAACAGACCAAGTGACCTCAGCTGCTCCTCATATGGCTTCCCCTCAAGGCCCTTCAGCATCTTTGCTGCCCTCCTTTGGACGCTCTCCAAGAGCTTAATGTCTTCTTTATGTTGTGGTGCCCAAAACAATATTCAAGGTGAGGCTGTAGCAGGGCAGAGTAGATTGGGACAATCACCTCCCTCAACAGGCTGGCAATGCTGTGCCTGAGTATGCTACTACATTACATAGACTATATTCTTAATATGTTAGTACAAATTTATATATATTTTTATAATGGGTCTTTAATGATTAGAGGGAATTAATTTTGATAGGAAATAAAAAATACTCTTGGATATAGGTATGACTAAGCATAATAAAATCTTCATTCATAGCCAATGACTGTAATGCAATGTAATAAACAGAATTTCAAATGAAATTAATAAAAAGCATTTGAAAATGAGCAAAATATTCTCATAGTTGATAGTTTATGTCAAAATGTTTCTACTTTTTTTCACATGGTCATTAAGTCCTTAAAAATATATATGTATAAAAATATATTCACGATCAAAATATCTTGAAAAATCATTATGATAACAACAGTACGTGAATTCATTTGGCCTACGAAAGTCGACACTAATACAGAGGAAGGCAGATGAGAGTTGTGGTTGCCTTCCAAAGATCTTTTGAATGCATTGTAAGACAGTTTTTCCTCTCTCCTACTTTGCTACAATTCAGGAATCACTTTATGTAAAAGTCATTATAAGGGTTTGAAGCAAGGGAATGTGACGGGGAAACTCTGGACTTCATAAAACATTTCACTTCGTTGAACAATACTTCACTATTTTGCTGGAGTGAAAACATTTTTTTGTATCATACCAAACTCCATTTCTTATGGAAGTGAAAGGTGTCTTCACAATGAGTCCAGCTACATTCCCCAGGTACTCACATCTTTCTGAAGAAACAGAATGAATGACACAAATTTGATTTCCCTCTGAATTGTCCTTACAGTTAACTAAAGAGAAATATTTATTTAAAAAATCAGTAGTTCATTGGCTTGTGTCAAACATAAATGTGGTTAAAGTTCTTAACCATAGAATCACAGAAAAATTGAGGTTGCAAGGGGCCTCTGAAGGTGATCTTGTGTAACTCCCCTGCTCAGTCAGGGTCACCTAGAGCTAATTGTACAAGACTTCATAACCAAAGTCACAAACAGAAATAAAAATCTTATAAATTGCCCTTACCACCTAAGATGTATTTTTGTGTTCGGAAAATTCTGCAGGACTTTTATTTGGTTTTTCTTTTTTTTTTTTCCCTCATATTTTGACATTGTGACTGCAGTAAGGATCAGGTTTAATAGAATTACCAAATAAAAGTTTCACTGAAGAGCAACATGAAAATCGACTTTCCCCGAAACATCAGTTCAACTCTTTGAGTTCTATGACACTTCTCTCAGCGGTACCACAAGTAAATTTCCAGTGATGACCAAGTAACAAAAATGTCAAAATACAATGAAAAAAAAGCATATTTAAAAAAAAGCTCTAAAACATAAGGCCAAACCCCATGTGATATTCACTTTTGTTTTCAGACTAATTTTTCATTCTTTTTTCAGTATTGTAATCACTTCATCTTTATAATGAGCTCTATGGGGATTTTAACAGGGAATATTTCCCTCACATCATGCTATTTCTTGCACAATGGTTAAAACAGTACAAAAGTCCATCTCATAATATATTGAGTATAGAATGAAATAATTATTAGTTTCCAGTCATCTATGAATTCACATGAACGTCAATCTTTCTGCTAACCCTCCTTACTTTGACATAAGAATACAGTTCAGTTTCCAATGAAGTCTGTAAAAAAAAATCCCAGATTTCATGGTTGCAGAAGTACACTTCTAGACACGGGATCAGGTGTGATATGATATGATATGATATGATATGAATGTATTTTGCATCTTTTAAGCCCTTAGCACCTTCAAAGAGACCATTGATGTCTTAAGACCAAGCCACAGAGAACACCTATTTAACTAATCAGCTTCCATCAAAACTCAAGGGAATATGTTGTGAAATACCTGCATGTGTATTTGTGTGTCTGTGTGAAGATGGGCAGTGTACAATAACAATTTAGCAGAACGCTGATCTTGGTCCCTTGCTTCATCAGACAGCTTCTAGCAAAAACCAGAATAACTCCTATAGATTTATAACAGCTAGTGTTACTTGTAGCACTTTATCTGAGTAGGACTAATTAAAGAAGGAGTAGGAATAGCTAAATCTAAGGCTGTTTCTCAACTCATGGTCTCTGTATTGTCAGTGATCTGTAGGATCTGAGCAAGTAATTCATGAAACAGTATGTGTTCACATACAGGCAATGAAACAACTGAAATGGAAAAATGCAAAAATAAAATTTGAGCATCCCATGCTAAGTTTAGTTTTTTCATATGATGTAGATGAAAACCATTTTTCCAACATTGCACAAGATAATTTTTGTATTTTTAGAACAGTAGTTATTTTTCTGATTAAAAAAGGCTGTCCTTGAGAGGCACTGGTTTAACAATTGTAATGCAGTGTTTCTGTAGTGCCATCTTCTAATATTTTATAACTTTTCTGTTAACAGAATTGTATCATGAAATTTTCATATTGTGAGTCCCTTGATGTATAGCTTTTATAGCAAAGATCTTGCATTTCTGCACCATTTTTACATGTTTAGTTTACTAGAGGCTCAGTTTTGTTCATAACCTCTGCTCAGGTGATAGCAACTCGTTGACAGTTGCACATCTCTCTGCAGACTCCCTTACATACTCTGATGTGTCTACAGGAGTGTAAGGAGCATAGTGAATTATTCAAAAAGTACAATGCAACACATATGAGCAAGCTGAATAAATGCCAAGTGTGCATAACTTCATTCATTACCTGAAAAACAACAGATGAAAATATGCTGTACACTGTGAAATTACTTTCCTCCCATTTTACTTAAAACAAAGAGAGAAAAAACATCCAGCAGAATACATATCTTGACTGAATAGAAAAGAAAGAGAGCTAAACAACCAAGGAAAATATAGCTGGAATTTTTATGTGTCATATTACATCCTCTTCCCCATCCCTGTATGCCATTGTGAATCAAGGTCCTGCAGAATACTGACTAAAATTTATAACTTTATAAAAGTTATAATCATGAGTGCTGAGCTAAGGGGAAAATGAAATGAATTGCATGATGATAACAAAAATTATGACTATCATAAGTTATTATCTCTGTAGGACTGAGCCATGTAGGATCCAAGTTTAAAACTTAAAGAACCTATATTGTTATTTAACAACAGTCCCAGAGTACATCATTGCACCTCTTCATAACTAAAGGCCCAAAAGCATTATTAACCATCCTAGTGGCTATGAAACCCAGATGGGAAACACTCCTCTAAACTACTATGGGTGTTTTAAAATCAATGACTCTTAAATGTAGAACACAAAACAGGGAGCATGATCCAGGGCTCCACAGCCTGACAAAGTGTTTTAAGCACTACACTGTGAAGTCAAGATCCCTTTTATCTTGTAAATCTCTTCTGTTTAGCATTTGAGTGCTGCATTTTCAACAGAAAATCTTCTCTATGCTTGTCTTTCCCATACAGGCTTTCAAATTGAGTGTGGGGTAGAGGAAAGAGGATATTTTTTGGGTGAATTTGGGTTTCACAAGAACACAGTAAATCCTCTCTCAAGTCAAACCAGTGGTTCTTCTTGCCCTGTGTTCTAATCCAATAGCAGTAGGAATTGTCATTTAGAAAGACCGTACAAATCAACCCATTTTGTACAACTAGTGGATTCCCTTGTACTCCCCCAGGATCCCTCTGTTGCATTAAAGGTGCTGGAGGACACTTCCTTGCCTAAATGCTGCAAAGGATAGCTATTCTTGATGAAGGCCACTTTGTTTAGGAGCCCTAGTGACACACTCTTACATTACTAAAGTCAGCCTGAATATTGTCTTAGATATGATCTGGCAGACACCTCTGTGACAGATCCTTCTTTCTAGAATTACAAACTCTGAAACAGTCATATAGAATATTCAGGTAGAAAAACTTTAGTGTGTCTGGAACTGTATTGTGGACCCTTAATTCCTATATTTTGCATTATATTTTCCTTTGCTTTCTGTTGTTAGTTTTTAGTATATTGTGAGTAGTAGCAGTGGGTTCCAAAGCATTTTAGACTCAGATTACTCAAGCCAGCAGAGACAAGTTGAGGAACATAAACACTGGAAGAAACTTTTGTCTAAAAAGTCATGATAGGAGGTTAAAAAGACAGAGAAATATAAAGGAGAAGGAAAGGAGAACAGTAAATTCAGACATGTTTACATAAATTCAACAACAAAAGTAAAATGTTCCTTCTGCAGACATTTAAATTGATTTTCAAGTACATCAAAAACAATTATAATACAGTGAAGCTGGTTGAAATAATGAGAGATGGACCTTCACTTTGTAATATGTTCTAAAGTGGGCAGATGTTTTGTGTCATTGTCATGCAATCATCTTCTGTTTTGTTTCATTTCCAGCATTAATTTCATTAAGTGATACCCTCCAGTATAGTATTCCATGCATAATGAGACATGAGGACAGGGTAGCAGTTCTAACAAAATGTGACATTTCTGCAGGCTGCTCAGCAGAACTTGCTCTGTGAAGACACTAACCAGTATCCTCTTTTAATAGAGTGTGTCACATTCCTGACAAATCAAGGGTGCCTTCTGTTGGAAAAGAAGTGTTTGAGTGCTGGAATGGCGCAATCTGTATGACAGGGCACCTCTGTGGGCAATGTGACCGCTTTCATTTACCAAGCCCCTTGTCTGAAACCGACCTTCAAGTTCTTCAACAAGCTAGTTCAGTTCCAGTACATTTTTAGAAGCATTTGTTTGTCATTATGGATATAATATTGCTATTGTCAAGCATTTACCCTTTTATTACACATTCAAGATTTTTGTTATTTTTAATAATACGTCAAGCCTGTCATAAAAGCTAGTAGGCTTGGAACTATGCTTTTCTGACTGATAAGGCACTATATTTCCAAAAAAAGTTTATTTCTTTGGAAATACATGTCTCATTTTGTTATTAGTTCAGAACTAGAGAAGGTCTCTGAATATATCAGTATTGTACAGTTTGCAAAAGAAATTAGCCCTACAAAGCTGTGCTGTGTTCTCATTTGTCTAAAGCTGCTAAAAGCTAAGATACAGAACTGTGGGTTGGCCTGTGATAGAGATTAGAAACGACATTGTCAAGCAAATCTGGGATTTTAGTTCAGGGCAATCATTAATTTGAATGAAACAAATGTGGAGGATGCACTTCATTTTTTAGTGCATAATTAACTGGATCCTCTCAAACTGTTCAAGAAAAAAAATTTAAAGGTTCAAAAATTGTTTTTTTTCCAAGGAATGGGAAGAAAAAAAATTAACAAATTCTACGTATTTTGTTCATGGTTCTCATATATTCTCTAGCTCTGAGGAACTATAATGCTGGTTTCTGCAATTACATTGTTCTCCTGAGTGATCCAGCTATTGCGAGGATACTGTTCTAACTCTTTCTGATTGCACTGGCAGTAGATGTTTTGCTGATTCAGTATATGTGTGTCCATATCTGTAGTTGAAACACATACATATCCAAGAAAGGATCTGTTAAAAACTGGGGTTAGATAAACCCTTAAAAAGATAAGCTACTTGAAACAAAGTAGCTTTAACAATAAAATGAAAACAAGTTTCTACAGGTAATGTTGTATTTGTGTTTAGTTCTACTTTGCTATGGCTGAAATATGAATATTGGTCTCAGGCAGTCTTGATTTGTAGCAAGCATTAATGTAAGCATAAAATATTTTTTTGAAGTGTTCCAATTTTAATTTCAGATACTAATATTGAAAACATAGTTTATGAACTGAGAATCAGAACATTAACCACTAAGCACAAAAATGCCAGTTATTTGGTTTGGGGTTTTTTTACTTGATTTACTGCAAATATTTTTACTGCTTTTTCTTCCTATAAACAACAAAGAAAGGTCCAGTAGCTGATTTCCTTTTGTATTCAATCTTATTTTCCTTGTGTATTCAAATTTTGTATTTAATAATACCAAATTATGGATAGATATGACATCTAAATTCAGAGCAACACTCTTTAGAAGCATTTATCTTTTCTCCTTAATTCCTGTTGATTTTTCCTCTTACTTTTTAACAAATAATACTGTGTGATGTTAAAGTTTCCACTTGCATGTCCTACCCATCAAAACTTGGGATCACTATAATGAAGTTACTAAAAAAAACAAATCAAACAGCTGAAACATTCTTGTAACTTAACCAGAGTAGAAGTAGGTAATCTTATTGCAAATTCCCTTGTTTATTTAGCATTACACTTAAGCAGAGTGGAGCTTTACACTTGGTTTCTGAGAACAAGCAAACAAAAGTCAAAAGAAGTGGCATAGTTGAATGTGAAGATGTGGTTACGTATGTTCATCAAATAATTTTGTTTTACAGGGTCTCAAAAAGCAGGATTCAGTTTTCTAAACGTTGACATACAGAGCTCTTTCAAGTACCCATCTGCTGCCCCTCTCCTTACATGATTCTAGCTCCATGCAACTATCTGGAAAAATATCAGAGCATCTATAATGACATTAGTTGCCCACTTTTAAAGAACTAAATTGCTTTCTTCTGAGTTGGAAAGAAACACTAAATATATGAGAAATATGTCATAATGAAAGTGCAAGAAAGAAAAACATCTGTAAAGATTAATCAAAACATTCTGCTTCAGTGATTTCTAAAACGTTTCTTAGTTTTGGCTGTTATTTCTCACTTAATAAATTCATTTATATTTCAATATTGAAAGTATTTTTCTTCTGAAGGCCATGAAATAGATTTCAAAAAGCTATAAAACTTTAACAGTCATAATTTTTTTTTACCCAGAAAATTCAGGGACAATTTTACTAAGAGATTGTTTCAATAAATCATGACTTTTTAAATTGAAAAATTTCACATGCAAGTTTGTGACTAATTCCATTTATGATATTTCTTTCAGATGTCACAATATACAGTACTTCTATGAGATGTAAAGAGGAACTTCTATGTCATTGAGTTGGTATTTGCTATATTAACCTAGACATCAGCTGCTTCTTATAAATCTCAGGGTAGTATGTGGGAAAAATCCACTGGTAACATGATTTTTTTTTAGTGGCATAGTTATTATTACTTAATTTAATTATTTAATTATCCAAAGAAAATGTCTGTTTTTTTTTTTTAACTAAAGACAAGTGCTTTCTTCGTGGCTCCTGCAGTGCTTTTCTAACTGCTGTGGGGAGAGGAACACCCTGATACACTACTTAGTAAGGCAATTTTTTTTTTATTTTGTATTTGCCTTCTGTCATTCTCTGTAAAAAGTTGTTTAATCCTTCCTGACAGAAAATAATTTCTTTCAGTGTGCCAGGAAGTGAGTCATTGAAATAAATCTGTGTATTCTCAGTATGCATCACAATTGTCATTGTTCCTTTCAAAGTCTTTGTGTTTCAAGATTTGGGTTAAAGATTATCTTGCTTCCTATCTTTTCTTTTGCACTAGCTGAGGAAAAAAAAAGTAAATTGTGGAGCCCAGCCTTACTATGGCTGTCACTTTCTCCCCAAAATATCTCAAAGCTGAGCCATATGATCACCTACTACATGTACAAGAGTGTTCTAAGCTCCTGCACAGCACACTGTAAGTTTTCTGTGGAGAGTTCTTCCCAGTTCCAAATCCATTGACTTTCTAAGCAGTCATATATATTTACCAGAAGTCCATTGTCTCATGCTGTTTTTCATATGGAAACCAAACATGCAGACAGAGAAGGAGACACAGGACTTCTAATGACTTAGTGTACCTAAGACCTATATAGCTTTGACAACCCAGAAAAGGAAACACCATTCACCATTAGAAGCACTTTCTTCTTTTGTTATAATAGTGGCATGATTTCCAAGTATCTGTCAGATATTATGCATTTTTCAAACCTTTATAGGGCATTATTATTGTTTCCGTTTTTCAGACAGAGGTCTGGGCTCAAGAAGAGGTAAATGGCTCCTTCCAGACAGTTGTACCAGCTGCAGCAATCTCTGTCACCTTCATTGTGTGCCCCAGGAAGCCATCCTGAGTCCCTGAGTCCCTTAGTTCAGAGCACTTTGCTTCAATTCTTTTCCTTTTAAGTCCTTTCTAAAATGAGCTAGACATTTCTTCATGGGAATTGCTCCTACCTCACAGCAGAAGCACCGGCCCTTCCTGCTCCCAAGCCTCCCAAGAATATTCCTCGTACCCTGAGTGCCCTGTGCCTGCAATGTGACCAAGTAATCTTCCAAGTTTTAGAATTTGAATACTGCTCAGATTATGTTTGGTTGTTATATCACCACATCCACTCAGGCCTGGTGAGGAGCAGAGGAACAATGGCAGGCCCAGGACCCAAGTAACTCCACATGCCCCACAAGACTCTGCTTGGCCCTGAAGTTGATGAGAATGGTAGAAGTCCCCGTAAGAGTATGTTGCTGATGTGCAGCTACCTCATGAAGTGTCAGAGAAGGGTGTGTCAGGTGCTAAGAGTACCATGTACCAAGCAGAGCCTGCAGGCAGGAAACATCCCATAGAAAGATATGAGATGCAGGAAACCTCAAGATGTTAATTTGCCTCCAGTGTCTAATCTGAGATGTTCTGTCTGTATGAAATAAGTCAATTTTATTTTCCAACCTAACAAATGTGCAGAAGGGACAACCTATCAATGGAGTTGCTATAAGACATAACATTTTTGATACCTGAAATACACTGAGATATGTTATCAAACTAAATATTTTTTGGCACTCAGATGAATAAAGTGCCAAAAAATCAAATATATAGGTAAAAAGTCTATAAGTAATATAGACAAAGTCTATCAGTTATGCCACTTTCTTATAAATCAGGTCTATACATGAGTGCATTGCTGAGTTATATATGATTAAAAAAATTGTTTTCCTTTAATGCATTATGCAGATTCTATATAAAACTTGATAAATTATTACATAAGTATATACATTTTAGTACAACTCCTTAGAAAGTAAAAATATGAAAGAGGTTTCTCCTAGATTGCATCATTCTGGAGGTGAGGAGGTTCTTGAAATGAGCTGAGGTACTGACATATCTTCAGATGTCCAAATTGTTCCTGATGATTTCACTGCTAAAGTCCATTAGAAAAATACTTTTTCAGATAAGGCTTTTGTTCATTATCAATATTTCAATTTTTTTAGTTACCCATGGCATACATGGACAGAATTTAATTGTCTTATGTTCTGATCATGTGTTCCAAAGTTACCTGGAAAGGCTCATTCATAGAACAAAGTGGAACTTTCTGAAACACTGGTTTTGCTTTTGCAGTAGTTCTGAAGATCAGACAAAATGTGTCAGGAATTCCTGCTGTATTGAAACCTATAAATTACAGGGTCTAATGATGGAATCAAGAAGTTAATGATGCCCACTGATAAGAATTTTCTCCATTTTTAATTCTAGTTCAAACCCACGCTTAATCTTGAAAGATGAGGAAAAGGACTTTCTTTTGCACTTTTCCACAAAAGGTTTCTGCATAAAAGGTTTTCATCAAGACTAGCATATTTTAGGAGACTTTGTTACATGAGGCAGAAAAAAGATAGGGTTTTCTTTCGGCTTTACTTCAGGAATAAAAAGGACAGGGAAATCATGCTTTTCTATTTCATTACTTTTTAGCTTGAAAAAGTTTTTGATGGGACTTTGTTCCTGGATCTGAAATAGCTTCTGAAATTTTAGCAGGCCTTAATAAAGGAGAACTTGATCCTATCAGTGGAGTGATCAATATAATGGATTGGGGTCTTCCCATATGCATTCTCAAATAGCTTAAATATGACATCTGTGGTTACTGGGTCTTGTAAACCAGAAATATAAACTTGCAAATCAAGTTTCAGTTTTCTCTCTCTCTTATGGTAATATATATTATGCTAAAAGTTAAATTATTTTATCTATAAAAAAAGGTGATTGTCTGTTGCCTTAGCCCCTCAGAAGGCTCTCACACAGCCATTTCCACCTTGTTTGCAGGGGAGTGGTTGGAGGTACAGATTTTTGTCTGGTCCCACCCCTGCCAAACAGATGCTCAGGTATGGTTTGCCCATGATAAAGCGATATGAGTTGTTCCTGATACCTTGTTCTTCACGTGCCCAGCCAAGGTTTCCTGGACAATTTAGCCCAAAATCTTTACAGGTCTTGAAGTGAGCCTGCCTTCTTGCCTGTCCTAAAAAGGAGGGTGAGTGATGTCTCTCTTTTTTTTTCTAGACAGGAAAAGAAGACATCACTGATATTTCTGCTTTTGAATGCCTTAGATTGTTAAAGCTTTGCTTTTAAAAGATAAATCAGTGTCTCAGGCTCACCTCGCATGAGACTGCAAGTCTTTTTCTATAGATGCAATAATTATGTCTATATATAGTTAAGAAGAGCAATCAGGGTTATGATTAAAGGTTCAGATCACTCATTGCCATGAATGCTGTTTGCAGTAATTGAAGAACTCAAAATACTTGAAGAGAAGGAAACATACCAGGAGAGGGCAAGTTACTATAACAATAATGTCTTCAAATATTTGATTGAATGATAAGTATTCTTGGACTCTTACAGTATAGAAGATGGGGAAATATATGAAGAACATATAATGCATATATTATTTTTAATGATTTTTAATATTTCAGTCAAATTGATTTTTCTGTATTGACCTTTTGTTTCCTTATCAGCTATCTCTCAGTCAACTTCATATATGTTTTCTGGAAATAGCTGTAGGAAGAAAACTTCTGAATTAAACTTGAAACCGAATTTATGTGTAAAAAGAATTGTTGCTGCGTATATTCATTTGCACCTAAGACACATGCTGTAAATAGAACAAGTTGTAATCAACAGGACTTGTCTCAGCAGGTACAGTTGTACATAATTGTAAAACTGAGATTAGGATGTGTATTAAAATGGATGAAAGGATGCAGTGTTATATGAACTACTTGCATTATTTTAAAGAGAAAAAAAATTCTATTAGTGACTCTTCTGTCAAAATCTAGCCACTGAGGCTCAAATTCTTCAAAGGATGTTCAGATGGAAACTATAGACTAATACTTATTTGAATAGATTAGCCTAGAATTAATTTGAATTAATTTAATTTGAAATAATGAACTTTGAGTTTATATTATGTTAAGTTACAGAGAGATTTATTTTGCAAGCTCTCAATATTCAAATAAGAGACACTTGCTTAGAGACCCTCATGCAAATGCTGAGGAGGGGAAGATAGTATGTCTATATGATACTTCTGGAAGCTGCCTTCTTGTTCCTCCCACAAAAGTGGCATTTTAACCAGAGTTATTTTCAGTCTACAATAGACTATCACATGACAGACAGCTCATATAAAGGATTTCAGTCCTATTTGCTTGCTTCACTCTAAGACTGAGAAAAGCAACAGCAAACAGGTAGTGTAGTGAGATAGAATGCTCAAAAAACCATAGATATTTATAGAAACAGAAATGGGAATAAAACCCAAACAAAAACTTCATTTGTTTAATTACTTTTTACAAATTTCCTTCTTAGTACTAATCTCTCTTGACTTATGTTTTCCCTGAAAATAATAAGACCACAGTTTCTGCAGAATAAAAAAAGGTCATTTAACATTGTATAAAATAAAATTGACATAATTATATTAAAATCAAGTAAACAGTCCATAGACTACTAGTAATTTTAATGCTTTACTTTACTTTTTACTATTCTATCTCAAAATATATCCGTCAACAAAAGAAAAAGCATTGAAATTCCATGAAACCTCTGAAACAGAGCAGCAGAGAAAAGGGCACATAGTTTATTAATAAATAAAGCAGTTTGATTAATTGAATGTTTTTTGGCTATCCTTTCAGTAATTAGATATATAAATGATAATTTCAGAATGAATATTATTTAAGCACCTTCATAGCAACAGTTATCATAGTTTTAATAACTATAATATATAGTGCACAATATTTTTTAAATTAATTATATATATTCAACCATGAATCATTAACCCAATATTTAGCTATATCAAGCATTCACCTTCCTCATTGACTTCAATTAACTAAGGCCTTCAAAGATTAAATACTGAGCTTTAGCACTGTGCAACCAGCTTTAGCTATTTCTCTGGTGGGAGTAGCTGCAATATAATCCCTATGGAATAGCTGCAATACAATGTCTTCCTTCTGTACTTAACAACCTGTCCTTTCGAAATCTGAGATGAAGAAAACAGGTGATTTAAGAAATGAAGTTTTCTTCTCTCCAAGGGATTGCTGTCTCATGTCTGAGAACTACTGCTTTGAAACTTCTGTGTAACCAAGCGTTTCCATTATTTATTATGCCTTCTTTAATTCCTTGGTCTTGTGAAATACTGGTTTGTCTTTGAGTTAGAGCTTTTTCATTTTGACCTTAACAGCAAGAAGAACATTTGAAGATGTACTATTTTCCTATATGAACTACAGTCTTGAAAAAAAATTTTTAAGAAAAGCTGAGTTGTCCATTAACATCCAAGTTCATCAAGCTCTTGTGCCAGAACACTAAACTTAGATTATATTTATTTGTTCTCTTCATATTGTTTTCCTAAATTGATTTCCTAGAAACTGATCTCTCGAGCTGTCTTGGCCAAGTCTTGCCTACAGATCATACTGTTGTGTGTTTAGTGTTTTTCTCCCCCTTTCTGTCCAGAGAGCTGAAGAAGAGCCAAAGGTATTTTCTCTTAACATCAGGTTTGTGTTCCCTTCAGGTATAGTCATGGAAAGAATTATCATCAGCTAAAGAGGGAGCACCTTGATTATCTGCCCAAAATTAGATGGGATGTTTCTCAGTCTAGCCATCTGAAATGACTGGATAGACATCTCATTTGTGCAAAATGACCAAGTTGTCACTGGGCAGTGCTTTGAATTTCTGTCCAGTAAAGAATGTAACATAGGAAAAAAGAGATTTTGCCATTATAGGTTAGACAAAGCTTGACCAAGTATACAAATGTTTTCAGTAAGAGTCAGATGCAGTAAACAACGTTGTCAGTGTTGTTAAACTTTTTAAATATTTTGTTTTTCTTATGAAACATTTTTGTTACCTATTACTGAAGAGTAAACCCTTGTACCCACCCTCAACTAATATTAAGATCTTAATAAAACTTTTGAGTTTTCTACAGTTGTCTGAGCTCTTTGAAGATCTTCTGATATGATAGATGATACATTTAGTATTATCAATACAATACTTAATTCAGGGTCGATGCTTAGAGGTTTGCATTATAACCACTGTTCAAATTGGTGTATCATCTGGGTTATAGCACAGCTAACAGATTTTACCAAAATGTTGGGGGCTTTATTTTTTTAAATTTTACTTTCATGGAAGTAACAATTGAAGAGGTAGAGTCAGTTGAAAGAAATAAGACAACTCTATAGTAAATTATTATGATTATAAGGGTCTACAGTCTAGATATGATTTTAAAAAACATCATTAAACTATTTTAAAAACCCCTCAATTTCTTGCTGCATTTCACTGGAGTAATTGATAACTGTGATATTATTCACAGGAAAGTTAAACAAATCCTACAGGAAGACTAGATGACCAGACCGATTTTTTTAACTGTGTAAGTACATGGCTCACTTAAGTTGTTACAAGAACAAGAGAACATAGAATGGCCTGGATTAGAAGGGGCCTTAAAGTCCATCTTGTTGCCACTCCTCTGCCATGGGCAGGGACACCTTCCACTAGACCACGTTGTTCAAAGATGTCCGTGTTCATAGCAGGGAGTTGAAACAGACAATATTTAAGGTCTCTTCCTACACAAATCATTCTGTGTTTGTATGATTCCATGCTAAAATTTATGAAGTCTCATACCTCATTAAATACACCAAGCATTCAAAATCCAGAAATCTTACAAAATGTGAGTAGATTCTTGATTTAAAGAAATGTGGCCATTAAAATTAATTCTGACTTGTAAAAGGGAGCCTTTTTTAGTTGTTTTCTGTTTTGCATTCTGCGTAGACTGGTACAAATAGTTTATTTAGCAATAATTAAGATATGATGCTATAAAAAAACCCCATTGCTTCAGTGTTTAATACTAGAGCTAAATTTAGAATTAATGAAACTAGCCTAAGCTATAGCACTTCATTAAACTTTGGCTCCAGGGAGTCTGAGCTATTCTTGCTTACTTGCACTGAAATAAAAGGAAAATTCAATTTAAAGTTGTTCATATATGTATGTATGTAGGGAGTAGTTTATTCTGCTCTATCTATGTAGCAATCAGAAGAATAAAAGTATACAATATTCTGCTAACTCAGCACAATTTGTTCAAAATAGTTTGTGGGACAGTTTCTCCAAGAAATTTCTTTGACATCTGTTCATTGTGCAATAATCAAGCGTGCTTAACCCCTGTTCTGTTAGAGGGAGTGGTGAGCAGAATGTCTTTCTGTAAACAATCCAAGATTTAAATGAAAAGACTGAATTTTTTAAAAAAATTGAATTAAGAACTGCAGATGCATAAATAGGCCAAGACATAAAGTGAAGACATTTTGGAGAGAGATCAGCAGGGAGATACCAAGATTGTTGAGGAGGTTGATCCATGCACCATGGGAGGAAATGCTGAAAGAATGGGGAGTTTTGAACCTGGAGAAGAAAGGCTAAGGGGGACCTACAAGCACCTCATGCAAGAAACTAGAGAAGACTGTCAAACTTTTCAGCTGTGCAGATGAAAAGCAAGAGAAAAGAGACACAAGCTGGAACATCACATAAGAAAATGAAATAAAATCTTTCTATGTGAGACAAAAATGCCATAAAGGTGGTCAAGCACTGTAACAGGCTTCCCAGAGAGACTGTGGAACCTGCATCTTCAGAGATCTTTAAAAATCAATTGGACATGGCCTGCTGGATGTGCTCTGAGTAAGAGGTTGGACTACAGGATGTTTGGACATCTTTTCTGACCTATATGAGTGTGATTGCATCCTCCATGTAAGAAGAATCTTTGAGAAACATGGGAGATTTTAATTTTATTCCCTTTCCTCTTGCAGCAGGTAAGAAAAACAACTGTAGAAGGATCAGGCAAAAAATGAGACATTGACTACTGTTCTGCTAATGCTTCCAGGCTCTCAAAAGATAAATAATACTAATCAGATTCCATGTAAATTGCTGAAGATCTTAAAAAAGGTTCAGAGCAACTCCAGATTAGCAGAAGAATTCTTAACTGTCAATTGCTTTGCTAACAAATTGATTAATTCCAGTAGGCTAGATCCAGGAAAATAATTCTGACTGCACTGAGGTCAAATGTAGATGATTCAGCCCCAGGTAACAACACAGACTGTCTACGCTTGAGACATAGCCTGGTCTGCTTTAAAATTCTCTCATTGCTGCAGGCATTTTAAGAAGTGCTCAAGTAAACTGAAGCACAGATTTTTTTTAGGTGATGACATGACTGGCAGTCTGTAGGCCGAAGGAAGTAACAGAGAATCCCTTACATGCCATGCACTGAAGCAGCATACCTGTATACCCCAAAACATAGAGCTTGAAGTACCAAGAAGAGACCAAGATGCAGACCTTGATGAAGGAAAAACATGTCCCTCACTGATGCTTTAACTCCTAAGTAATATGAAAGAATCTCTTTTACAACCATAAAGAAGTGAGTAAATGTTTTTTTTTCCCAAAATACATTCTTGCAGTTTGAGATCTAATAACTTTTATGGTTTCTGAATTTTAATCTCTTAGAGGTGTTTGCCCAGATTGTTCCATTTGAGCAATCTAATTTAGGTGCTTAACTCCCAAAACATTCAAACATCAAAGCTGTTTTTTCTCCATATGAACTTTATGAAGAACCTAGGCAGCAGAGTTAGATTATCAGAATTGCCATAGCTCACTGTAACATCTTCTTTTCAAATATGGTAGTACCTAACTTAGGAACATAAAATGGACTGCATAAAGTTTTCATCACCTTGGCCCATTCTTATAAGCAGAAAGAAAGGGTGATTCAATAAGGAGCATTTTTACCAGTGGCCTGCATTGAAATCTACAAATTCTACTGGACAGAAAGAATAAAAATGCAACTCAGTTGCAAACCATGTCTTTAAGCCTTGATTTTGAGGTCGAACCCCAAATTTAGCTCAGGTAATCCTGTGTAAAATCTGAATGAGATAATTTTTCATACTTTTCATAGTTATTAGATCATTTTAAGCACTTTCATAAGATAGTTCTCTCTACTTGTTTTAAGGTTTGGTTTTACAGGTTGTGCTGAACTAGGACAGTGTTTCTACTGTGATTAAAACTTCTTTTCTGCCCATAGCCACGTTTCCTTCTGTCTTCTAGCAATAGTTATTGCAAAACTTTGCAAGACATGCAAAACTTTCTTGTGATTTTGAGTAAGCTCAGCTGCTTTTGAATCTACTGCCTAAAATGTGTCTCTTAGAATGTAAAAACTTCATTCACATTATAACTTTTCAACAGAAAAATAAAAATGAGATTGGTAACATGATTAACACTATGGCCTCAAGTATACTTTGATGTTTATTTCTGTGTTTCTGAAGTTACTGTTCAATCTCAAATTACCCCGAAGTTTGTATCCAAGCCAAACTTCTGCAGCAGGCTTTCATGGGAATGGTGGTTTTGTCTCTTTTGTTTGTAAATGATTTCCTTATTGCTAGCAAACCATTTCTTTCTCTTTTTGTTCTGCATTCCTGAGCAACATCTGGAGAAAACAAGAGTCTGAGTGACTTCCAATTTTATTCCCATATGTTTTCTTCTTCATGGCAAAAGTAAATGCAAAATCAAAGAAACAAAAATTTCTATATTGGGTCAGATAGTCAGGCACTGTAAATCAACCAAATTGCCAAAAGAGATCTTATCTCTTTTGCATTTGCCATATTACCCATTTAAAGGGAACAGTTTCTCTTTGCCAGTATGTCGTTTTAATACTGTGAATGTGAGATAAAATTTAATGTAAAACCAACATTCCTGAAGAAGAGCGAAGTACACAGTACAAAAAAAAGTGTTTTGTTTTCAGGAACATTGATTGGTCTACAAAAATTGATAGTCCTGACTACTGTAATTGCATCTTGAAGTCGTTTCCAGAAGAGAAGTTTGGAACTCCTCTTTCAGCATCTTGAAACTGTACATATGAATGTTTTTTAAAGAAAAATTTGGAAGAGAGAGGGAAAGAAGAGTCCTGATGTAAAATAACAACTGGGATGTCACTTACATTCTTTACCATTAACATATTCAGTTCACTTGCTATTTCATTCTGCAGTGCATTTGTGGGATACACATACCTTGTCATGTTTTGCTTCTGTACTGTAACGTTCACCATCAATTGCCTTTAGTGATGTAAGCATCTTCCACATGGCAACCGGTATTTTCACTAATAAATGCATTTTCTAACTTTGTAATCAACAAAAAGGCAAATGGATTTATATATAAATAGTCACCACCTTTAGCTTGCTTATCAGAACATTCAATGATTCATTGATTCAGAATCCTGTATTCACATACAGCTGCTGCAGTATATAGATAACTGCACAGAAATTAATGTGGAAATAAAGTCTCCAGGTTCAGCTTCTTTCTGTCCCTTTCAAATTGTAACTGGCACACTTAACTTTACATTTGACTATAGTATCTGCAGTTTGAATTATATTGCTAAAATGACATTCCATCCATGTTATGCTGGATAGCATCTGCTACAGTTTTTTAACCTTGAAATGCACCATACAGATCTCTTATTCCTGATTTTCCTCTCTAATGATGTCAGTGTCTTCTACAGTCTCAAATAGTACATGAAATAACATTATTAGATGTATGCTGTTATGTGCAGAACTAGAAACTGAATTAGCAGAATAAGAAAGAATCCTTCCCTTTCCTCCTCTTCCTCTTCTTCTTCCCTTCGCCCCCACGCCCTTACCTTCCCATGCTCCCTCTCCCCTTTCCCTCTCTTCTCTTCCTCTCCTTGTCTTGCTCCACCTCACCTCTTGCTTTACTCATATTCCCAGGGCACAGTTTCTCATTACCTGTCCGTCATTTCAATATTTTAAATGACATTTATTTTTGGGAGATGAAATTTAACATAGAAACTACATTACCAAAGAACAGAAAATACAGAGCTTTTTGCCCTGTTACCTTTTTCTCCTGTCTGTCTCTGTCCCTTGCCCTTTATCTTTTGATTGTTTTGATATGCACGAGCCTTCTTAAAGGTAATGCAAGTTGTTCTACAAATTGTTGGTTCCATCAATTTTAGCCTCAGGTTCAAAATGCCCTCACAGAATGTGATGGGAAGATGAGATCAGAAATTGATTTGAATTTAATTTAAACACTGTGACAAGAACTGAATGATGTTTTGAATCAAGTTCATCCAACTGTTTTTTTCTTTTCTGTTCTATTAAATTTCTCCAAAGAAAGACTTCATTTTATCTTTATGGGAGGTTACTGGGTTTTGGATTTTGCATGTGCGTGTGTGTATTATGTTCAATATATTGTTCCAAAATATTTAGGTACAGAATGCTTGTGACTTTTGTCTTTTTACAGTTTTGAAGGACTTTATTCTCTGTAATTAAGCCTGGATTTTATCATTCTATTGCTAGCAAAAATAATAAAAACTGTGTGGTGCATTTCAACTTCTGACAGGGGTGGTCTGCACAGAGCAAATTGTACTTGAGAAGATTAAATTATTTTCTTCCGTCTGTAATAACGAACCTTACTCTTGAAATGACCCTTCCAGTTGCAAGAAATAGCTTAAAGGTTAAATAGAAGATTTTAAGACAACCATTGGCAATCAGTGTGCATTGTACCTAAAGCTAAGTATATTATTTAACGTGATTCATTGATAAAAGCTCCATAAATGGTAATAGAACCGCAAATGTGGGACTGTGTTCTGGGTATCATACAAGCACAAATATCAGAAAGGCAGAAAGCTCAACAACAGCTTATTTCCCATGGCAAGTAACCTGCTACAGATGTGTGAAAGAATGGCTGCACATTTAATATCTTGCTACTTCTTCAGTTGTTACAAATCTATGATTTGGAAATTCTGGGATTTCTGGGTACTGCTGTACTGACCAGGTGTTTTTACTGCCATTTCATGACTCCCTCTTGGAGTTGTCATGTTTATTTGCTGACACTCATCATCTTGCACTGCATGTTCTTGAAGCCAGAGAACATAAACATCACAGGACAGCAATTTTCAATATTATTTTAGACACTCAAATCTGCCACTTCCAGAGTTCACCCTTTCTAAACTGTTTCCCTAATCTACTCCTCCTGCAAAGACAAATTGTCTGTTCCTTTTCAAATAATCTTTGGATTCCAGGAAGAGGAAATCAGTAAACTGCTGAGGCAGAAAGACTGTTAGATTGGAAAGATTTTGCAAGTAATGAGACATTGTTTAATTGCAGCTTTGCTGTGGCAGATTTGAAACAGTAGACAACACCACTCTGTCTTGTGCTTCTGTCCACAAATCTTTAATATTTGTGTAGAGGAAGTCTTGGCTACATGAAAGGCTGTTTGAACTGTATTTCCCATTAATAAATCAACTGTAAATGGAAAAGGGTCTTTCAAAGAATACAAACTTTGGCACTATTAGTAAGGAAACAGGAAAGTCTCTTGCATCATTTTTATAGAACACAAAATCTCAGCTTCAAACTCCTTGGTTATATGCTTTTCTTAGTTGACTATGAGTTGAGTTATCTCTCAATTTTTGATGTGCTAGTAATAAAACAGCATTCCCAAATTTGGATGACTTCCCAGAATTGCATTATACTGAGGCAGTGTAGCTCAATTTTCATACACTTACATGTTCCAAAATATGCGTTGGTGTGCTGGAAAGCAAAAACTTATGAATTGAGGTATTAAGATTGTTTGTTATCATTTTTATTATTTCAACAAAAGCAAGAATGAAACACTTAGTGTCATTAGTTTTTGCTGTAAAATTCATGTCAGAATTATCTAAATACTTCTACATGTGTTAATTAAATATAAAAAAAGTCCCTAAGATTATCATTTGTGTAGCAGAAAAAAGGATGCTCTTGTTAGGTTTCCCTAACCAGGTTTGAAGGAAAACAAAGAAGTTAATAAGTCTAAAAGACTTAGATACTGGTAGGGTATAACAACAGTCCTTATGCATGGTGTGCACTCAAAAATTGTATTCTGCTAATGCAGCATTATATTTGTCCCTGCTATGCAGTGGTGTGCTGCTGTTGGCCACCAAACTGTAGTTGGGCTAGAGTTAATTTTCATCACAGTAGCTTGTATGGTGCTTTGGTTTTGATTTGTGTTGAAAAAAATTGTTGATAAGACAATTCAGCTCTAGCTATTGCTGAGCAGTGCTTTTACAGCGTCAAGGCCTTTTCTGTTTCTCATGCAGCCATGCCAGCAAGGAGGCTGGGGGTTCCCAAGAAGATGGGAGGGAAAACAGCTGGGACAGCTGACCCCAACTGACCCAACATACCATCTGATGTCATGCTATAAAATCAAAGGAATATTAGAACAAAAAAGTAATGTAAGTGTTTTGGCATCTGATATTAAACAGCTGATAAATATTAGGTTAAAAACTATGATAACTGTACTTCATTGAATAGGAAAAATTTGGGCCTGGACACAATTATTTTTCAACTAATCTCATTGCAGCAAAATTAGGGATATAGGTATGACATTGATACAGTGTGTCTTCTTTGAAATGTTTTCTTACTTAATAAAAAGCATCTTTTATGCATAAGGGAGACCAACACTAGGGAAGTCTGCACTGCAGAAACACCACAGAAATTTTTGAAGCAGTCAGAATCATTCGTTTATTAACAGGAGACAACCCTTGGACTACAGTTCTTGACTGCATTGTAGCACAGATTGACTTCTGCTCTTTGTCACCCTATATCCATTCCTTGTTTATTTTCAGACTGAAGGTAATTAAATCGGAAGTTCTGAAGTGCTCCTGCTCTCGCTCTCTCTTACAGTAGACTCAAAGTGTGTATGCAGAAAAATAAGAAAGTTTTGGATTTTTTTCAGCATTCGTCTTTGTCTTATCTTTCTGTGGCTGTCACCAGCTCTGCTGTTGCTGCATTCCTGAGCCTTGTATCTTAGACAAGCAGGCCTGTACTCCTTTAAGAGATGATGGCTCCTGTGCTCCAAAGGTCCACTTTGGTGTAACTGGGAGTACAGGAGAGGGCTTTTACATACTGGTGACTTGTCCTAATATGTGGCTGGGATATGGCTTGGGCGTTCACCAAGACACACGAACCAGAGAAAAGCTGTCTTGTGCAGTAGTGTAGATATGGCTTTTATTTGCTTGACACAGATGGAATTTGGTGATGAACTAAATGAAAAGTTTGTAGATGAAAGCTTTTATCACTATAACATGGGCAGAGGTAATTAAGATACAAATAACAAGGGTTATGTGCCAAATGATCTCAGCCTTGAGTCAGAGAAGCAAATTTTCAAAAATATTCCCTCATACAGTTTAGCTTTTCTTTTGTGATTACCATCAATAGTGTCAACTGTGATTGTTACTTTATAACATATAATTTTTTGGTTTTTTAGAGGATCATTATAGATATCACAGATCACAGCTCCGTTAATCCACAACTGCTTCTTTAGAGTTTTCCCCATTGAATATCTGCTATAACCTTCTGCTGTTTCAGTAGAAAAGTACTACCTTGTGGGTATTCAACTCAAGAATTCTTTGTCTTCAGCACATTCTGCATGACACTGACCAATTTGTGTCACGAAAATTAGTTAATTGATTTAACAATTGAATGCAAACAAATAAGTAGTTTTCAGAAGTATACAATATTGAATGGGAGATGCTGATTCTTCACATACAGCCTTGTCAAAGTTCTGCGGAGCAAAGCTAATATAACTAGAAAAAATGAAGATTTACACATCCAGCAACAAAATCACAGGTGAACAATGCAGCCTGAAATTGTTCTCCATATTAAGGTTCTGTAGGGTTTTTGTGTGTTTGTTTGGGTTGGTTTTTTTTCCCTTTACTGGATAACTTATTTTAGAAATAATAGAATATTGGTCATGGGAAGTGATTGGAAAAAAGCCATACCAGGTGAAGTTGCATGAGCATTTCTACAAAAGAAATAAAAAAAATATGGGTTTGTCCTTCACACTAGGAAAATTCTCTTTTCACGTTTCTGTCCCCAAATGCAGTTTCATAGGTCATTCTGATCTCTACAATCCTAGATATAACCAGTTTGCAAGGTGATTTACAGAGATCACAAGTATTTATCAAATCCTTTTTGCTGTGCAATATGAATTATTGACATGCCCAAGGCCCACCATGCTGGTTATTTCATTCAGAGTAAATAGGTGATGATGTGCTTATGTGTGTAGAGAGCAGACTGACAGAAATGGGAATAAAAGAATGAGGACAGTGAGATTGTGGTTATAAACATCGAAATAGAAAATGAAATGACAGAAGGCAGACTGTCAGACACAATAGGCAAAAAAAAAATGTGCTGCAAACCAAACATTAAATGGATTTTTTTTTTAAAGTATGTTACAGTTTATGAAAAGTAAAACCAAAAGTGTTTTTAAATTTTCAGCTTTAGATAGTTTCGGTGCGAGAGGATCCCTGTCAGGGCTGAATCCATAAGGGTTATGGGGTACCAAGCAAAATCCAGTCTGTACATATAAAGCTTTATAAGACTTTTTCTTTGGCTTTTGCTGGGGGTGTTTCTATAATGACCAAGTCAGGTGCCATTCACTTTGATTGGTGTACCAGCATTTTCAGCCATTCTGTCTGGTACTAAATAAACTGGGCTATTATAATTACTTCTCTTAATGAAATAAATCGATATTTATTTTATTCCTCCCTTTCCCTGTTAGTGATACACAATAAAACTGAGGAATTTTACTGATGGCAACAGAAAACATCACAAAACATTATAACCATCTTATTTCATAAGAAAAAATTTTGAGTGTTCTAATTTTGCATCTTATATGTGTTTTAGAGATAGTTTCCCTTCCAGTGATTGCCTACCATGACAGATGTTTAAAATGCACATTGGTATTCTTATTTTCCATTTCATGCCAAAAGAGTTGGTGTGTCTTTAATGAAACAACATACAAAAAAATACAAAGCTCTATTTGGCAAATACTATGTCATCATAATTCAGTTCTTCAGACATTTCTCAGTGCTGCTCATTAAGTTTATTATCACAAATGAAGTTTGTACAATCCCTGTTTTGAATGCTGTGTTGAGTCAAACATAATTGAGTAAGAAATGTCTAATAGTGATGTAATCCCATGGGGAGCATCTTTTTACTTTTGAAGTAATGCAAATAATATTCTGTGTTGCATTAAATTAGCATGAGGATGATAAAGGGTAAAACCTATCAGCTATATCGTTCTCAATTTTGCTGTTCACTGGTAGTGTTAGCAGTTGCTGCAGCAAGTTCAGAATGACAAACCTGATGAAAAAGTCCTTTAATAGGAGCTCTATATCTAACAATTGTCATGGCATGCCAAAAAATCAAGAAAATTTAAATAATTCAGAAAGTAATTTATGTATTCATCTTTATTAAGTGAAATATTAAATACAGAAAGACTGTCAATCTTTAAACAATATCTGTCATAAGCCATGTCTATCATTGATCAGCTTTTGCGGAACTACTTATTTTGGGGTATTTTTGCATAAGTTATACAAACTTGCTTTTGTGGACTTTCTGGGGGCGACTTTTTTTGTGTTGTGATTTTTAGTTTGGTTTTTAAATTTTTTATTTAATTTTAAGGTAAGTTAATGGGGTGAGGGATGAGATATACTAAAGGATGTCCATAGATTAAAAAATTTAATTATGTGTAAGGATCACAACCAGTTGTCCATGTTGGGAGAAGGTAACATCTACACCCCAAATTAATGATTTAACATGGCAGGCAGCTAAACATCACACACCCATTTTCTTGCATTCTGGCCTCAAACCGGGAAAGGGAGACAATCAGAAAAAAAAAGTAAGATTTTTAGGCTGAGATAAAGACAGTTTAATAGGACAGAAAATAACTACTACTGCCACTACTCCAACTAACAGCAACAACAAAATAATTAGAATATACAAAAGAAGTGATGAACAACACAATTGCTCACCACTTGTTGACCGGTGCCCATCCTGACCCTGAGCAACAGCTTCTGGCCAATTTTCCCCGTGGTTTATACACTGTCATATCCTAGGGAATATTCCTTTTGCCCAGTGGGGCCAGCTATCCTGACTATGGCTCCTCCCAGCTTCTTGCGCCCAGCAGCCTCCTCACTGGCAGGGCAATATAATAAGCTGAAAAGCCCTTGCGTTAGAGTAAGAACTACTTAGCAACAACTAAAACATCAGTGTGTTATTCTTCTCATCCCAATAAACACAGCACCGTACAAGTTACTGGGAGGAAAATTAACTCTATCCATACTGACCCCAGGACACACAACTAAATAAAATCAGTCATCTGGTTATTCTTGACTTATCTAGACTAATCATCAACTAGTTGTTCAAATAGGCTTTTTATTTATAGATTTTTACCTTTACTGTCTGGTTGGTATAAAGTATCAAGGATTGTTCTCTCCCATTTTCCCATGTTTTGGGTAAGAATAAATGAGGTTGTACTTTTCTGAACTACTTAACTTTCTTTAAACATTTTACCAACTGCACCTTATAGCATTCATAAGGTTGGTTCCTGGACTTTTTGCATCCATTCCCTGTCAAACTCACATCATCCTCCTCACAGTGGAAACAGAAGAACTATTTCTTGAATATTCTAGACCAAACAGGGAAGCATAAATACGCCCTCCTTGCCTTAAATATCCATAAGAAAATGTATGCTTACTCCTATATGCATCCATAAATGTATGTAACACTATCAGTAGTGTTAGCAATTTCATCCCTGTGTATAAAAACCTACAGTAGTTTCACCATGCTTTGCACTTCCTCTCAGTTGTTATTGTCATAATCACAGAATGACAAAGAAAATGCTGAGTTGGAAGGAACCCTCAAGGATCACTGAGTCCAACTCCTGCCCTGCACAGCACCATTCCCCAGGAACCACACCATGTGCCTGAAAGCAGTGTCCTAACACTTCTTGAACTCTGTCAGGCTTGTCTTTCAATTCAGCACTTCAGGAGCCCAGAAATTTTCTCTTCATATCCAAAGCCAAATCACACAGCATGTTAAGTCTCTATGAAAGTTGTCTAATAAAATAATGGAATGAATTAAGGTTGACTCCAAATAGCCCAATTGTACTATTTCTCGTCTAGTCATTCTGATAATATCAAAATATTCCATCTTCTTTCAAAACCTGGTGAACAGTTTGGAAGAAAATATGTCTAATTTACCTGATACTAGCAATATTTCAAATAAAATTATATGAAATGCCTACTTTCTTCCATGTTACTTGCAAGATTTAAGAGTTGTCTTTTTTTCTCCTATTATTTTATTTTATTTTTTCCTGCTCATACAGCTTGAAAGTCATTGAGATATTTATCATTCACTTACTAAGTCTCAGTTGTGGGAACCTGTCTACCTTTTTTTTGTAACGAAATGGAAAAGTGTATTAGATTGGTTTAGATTAGATGGATGGCATGCACCTGACTGTGTACAAAATAATTTGGTTGTGACTTTATTTGATCTAAATGAAGTGAATATACTTACCTTGATCAATCAGACTGAATAATAATGATGCACTTTACAGTGACTAAAATCAGTTTTCCCAGAACAGCACCATGTGATTTCATCCTCCAAACCAGACTGGAAAAAATGCTCCACTGCTCTTACACCTGACAACTTTATTTTCCCGTGTTCAATTTTGCAAAGCTCAGAAAGAATTCTGGAAGTTGTCTGTCTGATGAAATATTAACTTGGTCTCTCTCCAGGAAAATTTTTCCACTATAATGTTCCAAAAGAGTGCAAAATAAAATGGACAAGGAAAACACAGTGATTTGAATAAACAAACATATTCACTAGAGATTGCTTATAGGCACACATGGTACAATAAATTTTACTTTACACTCAATTTAAATAAATGATAGCTGTTGTAGAGGAGGAAGAAACTGTCCTACAATATTGACCTAATGCACAAGCCTGATCTTAAATTGCTCTGAATTTAAATGGAGTTCACTTTGGGGCTTCCTTTAAATTGTATTCTGACAAAACACCAAACAAAATCACGAATTCTAGTAAGAAAAGTTTCAAGGAAGGAAGGTTTACCAAATGCCATCTCAAGCCTCATTAAAATATGTGTATAAAAAACAAGCAAACTCATAACAGAAAATTTACCTTTCCCCAAAATGCACTTTAAAACATTTATAAATATTAAAAATAGATGATATATGTTAGGAATTTATATTGGCACAACCCCATATTTTGTAGTCAATTCTAGATGATGCAAGCAGGAATTCTTACAGCTAAAATCATGATGATGATTAAATTACTCATTTAAGTAATTATTTAGTTATTATTTATTAACGTTTTTATTAACTGCTCTTTCCCCTTCCTCTTTCTTTCTCCTTTCAGCCTTTTCCTGATGAACACCTCTCTTTTTCATGGGGAAACATTACAAACAAGAGCGCTTACAGCAATACCGTCAGTACCAACACTTAAAATAACAGCCTTACTTAATGAAAAGCTGAAGAGACCCAGGGGTACCAGACTGGTATACCAAGAAGATGCTTACATTTTAAAGAACTCTTTCCTCCTAAAGTGTCCTAAAGTGCTGTGGTGTTAAAGTTTTTCAGTGATTATTTTACTAACTATGCAGCCCTTTTTTATATTCTAAGACTTTTATAAACCTCCTGTAAGTACATCCACTTCTTTAACAGGGTTTCATGCAAAATGTGGAGAGAGTTGTTCTCTTCCTTTTCCTTCTCCTGTACTGACTCAGCCTACCCTACCACGCTGGTGACATGCCCAGTGTCTAATTGCACATTGAGTGCAAATGCCATATCCAAAAGACAAAGCTGCTGTTCATGGAAAGTCAATATAAAGTCCTAATTCAAAACTCACTGAAGCACTGAAATCCCTGGAAAGAAAAAAAAAAAAGAAAAAAATTCTGATTTCAGTGACCATGGAGAAAGCCAAGAAACGCAAAAAATGTGTTCATTATAGTACTGCTGTATAGAACATTAAGGTACATTCACTGCAATGAATGCACGTAATGGACAATGAAAGCCCATAGCAATACACTTAGCAGGGAGAACAGTTCTCACAGTGTAAGTGGGGTTGAGGGAGCAATTTGACAAAGGAGAGGTCACATAGCAGGTTATTATCAGCTTGCTCTCACAACACAGAATGTTATTTAATAGAATGTGCATGGTAGATTGTGTCAGAACGAAGATTCTCTGATGTTAACAGAAAGAAATAAAAATGAGAGATAGCAGAGAAGGTGGAGTTACACAGAGTGCTTCAAAAAGGGTGAATGTGAAATTAAATTAGGGTAGTCAGTGACCATATTGCAGAAAGATAAAAGAGAAGTTCCGAATGACAAAACGAAAGCTAATTTTACTGCCAGCATGTCAGACTTCCAAAGATAGATGCTGATGGAAAGATCACAGTTCCTAAGACAGAAAATAGCTACACCATTGAGAGCTTTAGGTGTGATGCATTTTCCTCCCTCTGGTTTTGAAGGAGTTCTATAGGAAAATTATACCACATTCTACTAAGGGGCTGATGTGATGAATGACAAATGAAGCAAATTATAGATAACACCAAGTTCTTGATTCTTGGAGTAAAATATTCAAATAGGGATTTAAGTTTTCTATAAGACCTGACATTTAAGACTGCAGATTTTGTTGAGTAGCTAATTTCCCTATGTAACATAAATGAAGACCTCAAGTTCTACGCACTGTGCAAGAAACCGTCTTTTAGGTGAAGGTAGAGATATATCAGAAATCCCAGTGTCCTGTAGGGCTGCCAGTGTACATGTTTGTGTGTGTACACTTATCTCTTCAAGAGCCAGAGGTGGTAAGTGCACCACTGGTGCCAGCTGACTAAACAGGCTGTGGTGATGGCTGTTCACTCTGACTTGACAATGAAATAGTTAGAATGACTTATCACTGAAGGAGTCCTACATCTATAAGCCATGAGGGTCCAATTTCACGTGTTTTAAGATCTGTGAGTGTCCTCATTAACCTAATTTTTCAAGCTGCAACCTACCCCATTCTAAGATGGGGATACTGTGCATTTCTAGGTCTGAACTGCTGCTCCTGCAAGCAGTTGCTGCCAGGGAAAGTGGCACTGAGAACAAAACCAAGTGTTGATTTTTAGCTGGTTGAATTTCCAGGGGATCGACAAACTAATCTGCCTCACTGCTTGCTTAGCCAAAATGCAGGAGGCAGAGGGAATGTGCTGTTACAGACATGGAGGAGGGTGGCACTTTCAGCATGACACTGTCCCACATGGGCTTGAGGCACTCAGGGAGCCTCACTGCCAGCGGGGACAGGAAGAGAGCAGAGCACACTCTATCATGTTGCACAAGTAGAGAAAGGAAAACAGAGCAAATGAGGTAAATAGTACAACTGAAGTAAAACAGCAAAGCAAATGCCAGAAGTTGATGTATTTGAGCAACATTTTTAACAAAAATTTCGTGTTATGCTTTATTGAAGAGAAACTACATGAGAGAGCACATGTGTGATGGGTGAATAGTTCCAGGAACAGCTGGTATGGCTGCAAATAGAGGCAAGCACAAAAGATAATGTGACACAACTTGAAATCTTTTGGTAAGGAAGCCTTGCAGAGAAAAAGGAACAAAAGGAAAATATCTGTTGTCTTTATGTTTGTACATCAGAAATCGAGACATATCTGCAGTGATAAATATCTTGCTATATTCTGATAAGTGAATAAAAGGAAAGGCAGAGAATAGAGATGTCCTTTTACGGTGTAACAGAGGCATCCAGAACCAGTGTAAGGGAATTTATGAGTATGAAGATATACCACTCTTTGTGCCAGATCCATGAACTGTTACTACCTGAGAGCCTTGTGTTCTATTGTTTTTTGAAAATCAATAGTATTTGTTGACTTTGTTTGATATATTAAAGAATAAAATCACATTATGCTAATTTTGCATATTGTACTGATAGCACTTATTTTCTACTAAAGAAATGCTTATAGTGACAAAGGTGTTAAGCTATAGTTTTTACACATAAGATGGACAATATATAACAACATTGATGCTATATAGTTTTTAATGAAGCAGGTGCATGCACATCCTTTGAATATGTGACAAATCAAAAGTCATATTTAAAAAAATAATTTTTTTTAGTAATATTTTTCAGATGTTATACGAAAGGGTAGCTGTCCTGGAAATCCTAAGAGTGGTAGCTGTTCATTTTGGTGGAAGGCAGTGTATATTCTGTGTAATAATCCATGTCTTTGTATTTTTCCACTTGCTTCTAACTTCTGTCTTTACAATCAGAATGAAATTTTCCTTCTAAATGACACTTGAAAGAGAAAATATTTAAAACAAAAAAAGGAAGAAAAGCCCACAAACACTACATACCTTCATTGCTTGCAAACACCACATTTTCTTTTAAATTTCATTTTTTCAGAATCTCATAAAGACAGATATGTATCAGCAGAAAAATAGAGTAAGACTGAAAGTAAGTGATGCAGATAATAGTGATTTAGAATCGCTCTGCAAAATTTAAACTGTCCTCATTGCTAGACCCAGATGTTTTCAGAACAAGGAAACTGTATTATAAAACAAACAAACAAAAAATTGATGGAAAGGTATCCTTAGCTAGATTTATTAGAAAGATCTTTAATGTTCCATGTGGTCACTTGGTTCTTCCAAGAAGCACAGATCTGGGGATGAATGTATTGAAGTGTGCTGAGCACTGGAAAAATTGATGCCACCCCAGAGAAAAGAAATGCTTTCAGTATTTTTCACCAGTGTCACTTGTGATGCATTTCCAGGTAGTCCATTCTGACCCAGTATGATTTCAATCAAATCAGGGATTTCCATTTAGCCTGCTGTTTAGAGGAATCCCTAGACATCTTGTTTACACAAAAAGGAGAGCATTTGTAGGGTTCACCATATTATCTAACACAGCTTGCTTGTCTTAATATATTCTGTGCAGGAAACACAAACAAAAGGAATCACAAATGTTTTAAAAGCCTTTACTCAAGTAAACAGAAAATAGGCAAAACACATACTGCTTAAGATGTTGGGCAACTCAACAAAAATTTCCATTTTACCTAAAAATAAGATAATATAGGGGTTTTTTTACCTATCATCTAAGGATAAATATTTTTATTGCAGCATTTTCTGTCAGAATTTTGTGCTTCCCTTTCATTAGGGAGCTATAGGATTTTGTGGTTGCTTTTTACCAGAGTTTGGATTATGAAGTATAATACATATGCTAAATTCATCCTCAAAATATTAAATATAGTCTTACCTGCTCTTTAAAAGCTGTTAGACCTTATTTTGTATTATTTAAATGTCTTTTTTATTGCAATATGTTCTTTCAATGCCATTTTAGCTGATATCTTGCAACATTAGCCAGCCACTGTAGATACTAAAGGGAAAAACTTAAAAGTTGCCAGCAAATTCTTATTAAGAGGCTTACCCTGCCTCTGAAGGCAGCAGAAAAAGGAAAATGGAGGTTTACTCTCTTCTCTGACAGTGTAAATATGTAAAGAAAACAAAGCTTACTGTTGCCTGTAAAATGTTATTAGCTTTAAAATCAAGGAAATAATTATTTTGATCAAGTGGGGATTGGTCTACTCTGCCATGTCTCAAGTAAAAGGACAAGAGGAAATAGCCTAAGTTGCACCAAGGGAGGTTCAGGTCAGATATTAGAAAAAAAAATCACTGAAAAAGTGTTAGGCATTGGAATAAATTACCTGGGGATGTGGTGGAGTCACTGTTTCTGGAAGTGTTCAAGAATTGCCTGGAAGTGGCACTTGGACATATGGTTTAGGGGTGAATATGTCTCCTCTCCTCCTTCCTCTTCTCCTTCCTCTTCTTCCTTTTGTCCTCTTTCCTTTCCTTACCTTGTATTGCCTTGCCTCTCCTCACCTACTCCCTTCATTTCACCCATCTCTCCCTTTCCCTGTTTTGTTCTCTGCCCCATCCATTCTCTCAATTTTCCTCTCTCTCCTTCTCTCCCTCTCTTCTGTCCTCTCCTTCCCACTCCTCTCCTTCCTGCTCCCCCAAGTCTCTCATTTGTCAACAAAAAAATTTCCCTGGAGATATGGTAACTTTTATGGTAAGGAGAAAAGCACATTGTCAACTGTACTTTTTGGCAGAGATGGGTCTCTAAATTGAGACTTAAAACAAGCTGTTCCAATAAAAAATCTGCTGCTTAGTAGGTATCATTATATTCACATTGTGTTTGTTATCCAAGCTGATCTTGACTGTTTAATAGAGAAAGCTTTTTGGAGATACAACACAGGGTAATGCAAATACCTCCCTTCGCTGATTTCTAGTCTGTCCTAGTAAAACAATTATTCAATATAAAAAAAACCTTCTGCCACTAACTTTTATATTCTTTTTTTAAGAGGGATTATCCTTCAATAAGGGTAGTATTAGTTGACAAAAAATTGTCTTACAGAAATAAATGTTTTATTTACCCTTTGAGCATTATTAGATGATATTTGTGTAGTGGTGTTTTCAGGAACACTTTTGTGTTTAAAGTTGGCAAGCGATTAGCTCTTCTTCCTCCTCTCAAGGAATTAAACTAGAAATCACTGCAAGATATTACAACACTTCTGGATTTCCATGTAGTCTTCTTTACTCTTCATTTCTATATCCAAACAAATGGATTTCCTTGACTCAATATTTTGGAAAAGTTTAACTTTTTTATCTTCAATGATAAATGTGAATTGCAAATATTAATAATCCTGTCACAAAAGCATTTAGTAGTACAACATTTTTACATGCCTTTTTCATAGCATTTGATATTTCCCTAGAAGCAACACTGTTGGAATTTATGAGCTACTGAATGAAGAAAAATAGCCAGCAAATTAACAGTAATACAGAATTACTGTTAGTTTTGCCAGTGGCAAATAGCGTTTTCAGTACTGGCAACAGGCTCATTAGCCTTTTTATAAGGCATCTGTGATACTGAATCATATCCTGGGGCAGCATTACTTTGCAGCCTTGCTTCAAGCAGAACTTCATGAGGAAAAGCCTTTTATTATTTCTGTTTTGTTTTTGTTAGTTGTGGTGGATTTTGCGTTTTTTATATACATTTTGGAAAACAAAATCAGACATTCAGATCTTCAGACTGTTAGCCAATCTTGCTTGTCAGTTGTAAATAGTGTCTGAAACAAGCAAGGAACTCATCAATCCTTTGGAAATGGACTGCTAATGTAATATTTAATCCATTAAACATTATGGCTTTGTTCATTAATTTCATTAGCAAAGATCTAAAATGCACCAACCTTTCCTTTTAGATCCAGACCATCTCCATTAATATCCCTTGAAAATGTCTGGGTTTTTTTGAAGTTTACAGTTAGTAGCAGAAAGCTGAATTTATGTGTGCTCCTGTCAAATTGGGTTTGTAGCAACGTTAATTGTTGGAACCTGGAAGGCCAGCTTTCTGAATTTTTTTCTTTTCCTGTTCCAATCAGGGCCTCTTAATATAACCAATCCAAAGTCCTATTACCAGGTCATTACTGCCATGGGGCTGATATAGCTGCAGAGTCGGCTGGCTGTAATCAACATATTGGAAAATAACTGTGTTCATAGACGCTGCTAGGTCAATGCTTTTTATTTAGTCTCTAGACCTTGGAAAGGCATCAAAATTTTTAATCTTTATGTTTATCATTAGTTTAACTTCCTTGCATAATAATAACCACCTTTCTAAGAACAATTTTAATAATCGTAATTATATTTGGAATTCCTTGTGTTCATTAAGGCAATGTTACTTCTGTCACTCCTGCTGGACATCTGAGGTAGGGATGAGTCTTGTTATTTGCTATCCAAAATCTTCAATACCTTATGTAATTTAGTAATCTAAACTCTTTTTAGAGAGAGTTGAAGAAGATGTGCATCTCCAGGGGGCAGTTCATTTCTCCTGTCATATAAGCTGATATTAAAATGACAGGTACTGCAAATGTCTCTCAGATGACCAAGAGACTGTTTGAACAAGCTTGGACCAAATACTTTTTTTTTTTGGAAGAATGAGATTAGGTGAGATGACTCCTATATCTTCTCCTACAAGCTCAATTTATTTTACATTTCCAGCAAGGTCTTTGACAAGGTCTTAATTCAAAGATTTAAAAATACATGTTTTATTATGGTAGTTTTCCGTGAATGGTATGCTTCCTTTGAGTGGGGAAAAAACCAGTCCAAATCAGTTATATTTTGATATTTGGTGAAAATAAATATAAATTTTGCTTTTAGAATTGATTTCTCAAAGTCTTTGTTCAGCAACTCAAATTTTTTATCTATTGAATAACTCAAAATTAAGAGTCTTCTTAACTACACTGTTAGGTAAGTGATTACTCCCTCTCTGAGAAAAAGGAGACAGAAAAAACCACTATAATTTAGTATGATATTTCTTTTTTGTAACTATGGACCTTCTCACTCATTCATTTTTCAGGCATGCCAGTGAAAAGTCACATGCCTTTGAAAGTTTGTATACACTGCTGATAGAACAGGCAGGCTGCATGGGTTGGGCTGCACCTTGTGCATTGGAGGAAGTCCAATTTAATGGTATCTAGAAAGTCTTAGTGTAATATGATCTAGTGTGCATAGGCCTGGGAGCCAGAAACCTTTTACACTGATCCTGCTATTCTAAGTTATTTTCAAAGGAAGTAGAGGATAAAAGTTCTTAAAACTTACTTTTATTTCTCAAAAACCTTTTAGCTGTAGTTGCGATTAGCGGAATATTCTGATATTCTAAAATGTTCACTCATTCAGAATGCCCTAACATAAATGTAAATTGACATTCAAAGGTAGAGAGAAACCTCATCCTGCTTTCAAAGTTTTAATTAAAACATGAAATATAAAACAGATCAGGAGGTATGGTACAAATCCTGAGTACCGACTAAATGCACAGAGTGTTAAGGATTAAATATAATCTCCACCACAGACACACAATAAATAACTTCAATCTTTTCATGGGAGGAACCACCAAGTGCTACATACTTGTGTTTAAAGACTTAATCAGTTCAGTAAAATCCCAGACCCCACACATAACATTTTAGCAACTTCATACATCTAGAAATTAATAGGACTCCATATAACGCATTGCAAATTATGGGTACAATCATTTTGAATCTGTGGGAAAAAAAAAAATTGCTATAACATTCTTTGTGGTCTCCTGGATGCCGGATTGGAGTAATTTCGTAAATTACTCTTTTCATCATTTAAACCTGGGCCACGTGCCTGTATGGCATCAAGGAGGGAAGATAGCTTCTTCTCTTAGAGGTGATAAGATAGAGTCTTACAGGAATTTTTATCTCCTAGAGGCTGTCAGCACGAGAAACTAGCTATTGCTTACACTGTACTATGGAATTTCTATTTCAAGTTGAGTCTTGATATGAAAAAGGAAATATGAGATCTCACAATGTACATACTGTGTCATAAAGCATAGGGCAACATTAAAAGGGATATTTGAATTTGACAAATTCAATTCTATTCAGAGACTCACCGTTTTGAGGCATTTTGAAAAAATGAGATACAGCCTGAAGGGCAGAGAAATAAAGGGCAGAGCTAGGTTTGTTTTTAACCTCACAATCTGAGAGAGTCTTCATGCACATACATCATATAGCAAAGATACAATTTGGTGAAAAGCCACTGTCAGGCTTTGATGCAAAGCCATTTCAATGCAATGTGCCATAGATCACAAATCCTCAAGAGCATTTTGTTTAAACCATCTAGCAATGTTTGAGAAATGATAATTACTAACCTTCATGAAATGTAAATTTAATTTTGTCTTAGCATTTGATCGGTTTATGGGTCTTTTCTACAAGCCATTTTTTTTGAAATGTGTCAGACTGACAGTTGTTAGGACTTAAAGAATGCAGCTGCATGCCTCAGAACACTGTCCCAGTAATAGAAACCACCATCATGGAACTTGAGATAAGCACATAATGCACAGCAGGAAAGAGCAAATTCCAGGCCGAATGGTTAAAGGTTTGGTTAGCATCCAGACAAAAAATTCCCCCCGTAGCCAGCTGTTGGGAAAAGAAGTGCTTATGCATGTGCCATCTCAAGTTATGGGAATGGCATATACACACCATGGATACCCAGGACCTGGACTGTATAAACATGGTACCTCCAGAAGAACAACTCAGGGACCAGCAGAACGCCACTTGTGCTGGTGGCATCTTTGTTTAATCTCTCTCTCTACCCCTCTCCCCCATCCCCTTCTGATTTCTTTCTATCTCTCTATCTTACATTTACTGTTAAATAAAATCTGTACTGGTGACTTTGGAATATGGTCTCACTTGCACCTTAAATCGTGCAGAGGCATCTCTTCTATTCGGATCATAACAACAGTGCAGGAATCTAATGGCTTTTATCTAGACACTGAACAAACACACACCGCAGCACTGCAGGCTTCCTGACATTACCCTGTCAAAGACTTTTCTTCAGCTCCATTCTGAAAGAATCAGTGGTAGATATTGGTGCAGTTCAGCTTCTGCTTGTTCAAACCTCAGCCTTTTTGCTGAAACTGCCAATCAGGTAATGTACTAGTCACAGAGTGCCTAAACCTGCAGTGTTCTTCAATGTAGTCCAGCGAAAAGCTATCAGATAAAGCAGATGGTGGTACTCCTTATTTGCCTAAAATTGTGCTATAGCTGAAATATCTCATAATCACCTTATCAGTTCCTTGGCTTCTGTGACTACATTCCCTGGAAAAGGTTGGCATATCACAGAATTAAATTTGACCTTGTTTTCTACGGTCTCTGATAGGATAGAGACTAGGGTCTCTGGTAAGGTATGTGGTATCACCCTAATAAATCAAAGTAGAGTGAAAGTGGAAAAGATTACTGTGATGAAGAAGATAGCGTATGGAAACAGAAATGCCAAACATTACTGCCTGCAAAAATATGTACGATAGATATATGGAAAGTGTAACCTATCTAGACACTTAGCAATGGATGAATAAATGTCATCTTCCTTCTGAGACTGAATAGTGTCTGAACTATTTGAAATTCCTCAACCTTACTTGACTTATCCTCAAAGGTTTGATACGTATTTAATAATGGGTTTTCTAAGCACTTTTGAGCAATAAAATATCTTGCGATGATCAATGTATGAGGATCAGAAATTGCAAGTTGGGTGCTGGATCATGGAGTTGGAAAGCAGCTGTGAACAGTTGTGACTGGGAGGGACCTCTGGTTCATGACATGTAGTTCCCCACTAGCTGAGGCAATCCAAATAATATAATCACTTCCCTAAACATATCCAGGTCTATCTGAAAAACATGATGTTTGGGTTTTATTGTTTTTCCCATTTGCCTTATCAGGAAATCTAATGATTAAGTTCAGTTCCATGAATTTAGATTATTCTTATAATTTCCTATCTGAAGTAAATTAAAATTACCAATTGATGATAAATAGTCTGTCTGGAAGCAAAGGTTGAATTTTGCAATAACAGCAATAACATCTGGTACCTGATGTCATGACTGGCTTTCCCTCATAGCAATAATTTTTTAAGCATAAGTTTTTGAAGTAGACTCTGCAAGCCTAATAACATTGGGATACCCCTTCAGTAGGCCATGAACAAACCTACAAAGAAACAGATCCGATCTGCTATTCTACAGTCGGATTAGAAAAAAATGCTAAATTGACAATTATATAGAATGGTAAATAAAATTAGCATGCAAAAAGAGCAATAGGGTATAATGTGAGAGAGAACGAAATGGTTATGCAGTTGTGGGGATGAACTATATGCATAACAGTTAGTGGTTATACATCTGTGCTTTCATCTGTATTGTGAGAGAACAGATAGAGTTCATACTTGTGGAGGGATATAAAAAACATTTAGGGTAACATTGTTTTGCATGGTAATTACTACTTTTGCCCACTGTTGTTTAAGTTTAACTGGGAAAAATAAGAACAATGGATATTGACAACACTGGATCTTTTTCAGAGTCAAATGATGGTCTTTGAAACCAGATGTTTTCATACACATATAAGCAATGTTTTTAGTTAAATGTACATGGGCTCCTGATTGAGATAGCTATGAAGTATGCTACTGCTTGAGAGATGAAAACGCAAAAGTAAGTATTTATATCGTCTTTCTTTCCTGAGTGTTCAATCAGTTGTATGTTGCCTTTTGTTTCTAAAACAGAAAGATTCTCTTCCAAAATCCTCTTATGACTTAAAGGAAAGAAACCATTTGTTAAAAAATTACCCCAAAACCCAAAAAAGGTTGTGCTGCTGATCCTTAGCTACTTGTTTAGGTATAGAGGCAAGTGTATATATATTAATGCAAGTTATCACACAATTATAATTTTCTAATTTCAGGTGAAAGTGGTGCTTGGCTAGAGTTTCAACACCCAGAACTCTGATTCTCATTAAAAGAGAGTTTCCACTAGCTCCAGAGAAACTATTGGTTCTTCTGTCCTGGAGATTTCTGTCTTTTCAGCAGTGATATGGGTGTTTGTCCTTGCCACAGCAATTTAGACCCTAATGTGTTTCTGCAAATTGCTAGGCTGTAAGCTGTGGCAACTCAGGAGCAGACGTGATACATTCTAGGAGGACAACAATAGCTTTTAGAGGCAATAACAAAAAAGCTTCTCCACCATCAGAGCTGAGAAAATGAAGTTGCTCACAGAGAGTATGAAATCTTACTGTCTTCTCTCTAGACTCAGGATTTTATCTGGCAACAATTACACTTAAAATGCAGAAAACCACTTAGGGAACAGGAATGAGATTTTTCAGGACTTCCATCACAGATTTCTGACTACTGGAATAATGTCGTGTTGGGGTTTTTTGTTTGGTTGGTTGTTTTTTTTATTGTTTGGTTTGGTTTGGTTTGGTTAGGTTTGGTTTTTGGCCATAATTTTATTGATCATTGTCTTGGGGTGACTTTATGATGCTGTACCCTCTATCGTCTGCTCTATACCAGACACGAGTCCTGTGTCTTTAAGCCAGATCTGAGAGAGAGGGGTGGGGAAGGCAGTGGAATTCCTTCGGTGGCTATGTTCAAAAACCATAGAAACTCGCTTGCTCTCACCCCAGCTCTCGGCTCTGCAGCAGGGAAGAGAGTTGCATTCTTTGCTTTTTAGCTAACTTCTCGTTCATTAGCTGAGGCAGGAAGTTTTCCTGGGACTGTGGCTTCTTCTTCTTCTTCTTCTCCTGGAACTGTTCAGTTTTGTTCCAGTCTGGAACACCATCACTGGGAGGCCCCACACCGCAGCCCAGCTCTGGAGAGAGCAGAGCCACACCTACAGAAAGGACTTTGAATCTACCAGGTCTTCTCCACAGTGAGAGGTTTATTATCTGACATTATTCATTTTTTTCCTGTTGTGCCTGCATGCACCCTTCTTGTTAAATAAACAGGCTTTTTTTCACTTTCCTCCAAGAAATTCCTTTCGAACCTGTAGGGAGGGGCTGCCGAAACCTTCCTTTCATTAGAGGACATGTTCATCTCAACATGTTTCCTCGTAATTTGTCTCAAACCAAGACAATAATTCAGTAAATTAATTTGTAATTAGTAAATTTGGCTTCAAGCTTTTGCATTACATTAAGATAAAACCGAAGATACAATTTTATTAGACACAAGCAAATTTCACTTGTCTGTGGTACAGAATGGTTCATTTTTATTGCTATTACATATCTACATTTGAAACAGAAATGATCACTGCTTAGATAAGCAGGTATGTTCATGGGTTTATAAACTCTCAAATATGATTTCAAATTCTAGTAGTTTTCCAGAAACGTATGGAGAGTGCCTTTCCCTGGCTTTGTCACATTAAAAAGAAATGAACAATTTGTTCATTTCATTTCAAAAAGAACAATGTGACATGAAACTCTCATAACTACTTTTACCTGGTTTCAAGGATACAGGTTAAACAGTTTTAGGCCCATGCTGCTGTAGAAGGCTATACAGTAGATCCAGATGGTGCCTGAGTATCAGGTGACGAAAAGGACCAGTCCTGCTAGGGTAAGTATTCAAATTCCCTGTGCAGGTAATGAAGAGAGGTGATACTTTAGAAGTTTTTGTTCTAGAAGGAGAAGGTGGAAGGACTTAACCAGATCAAATCCCATGATAAAAGTAAATTTTATCTCTTGTAAATTCACATATTAATTCAATATCCTTGAATTAATCTCTTCTTTACCAGAAAAGACTTAAGTGATCCTAGATTCCTTTCTCAGGATGGGAGGAATCACACTTTCAAGGTGACCCTTTGATCCTGGGGGCTCAGTTGATCTGGCCACACTGAGGCTGTTTTTACCTTTTGAGATGGCCTAAGGCATCTGCCGGGAGCTGGCAGGAGCAGTGCAGGACATGGCTGAGGAGGCCACTGCCTCCCTGCAGAACCAGACAGGGGCAGGTGTCTCAGGCCATCCTGGGGTAGCTGTGTAGCCTTGGAACATGGCATTCCCACGGCCAAAGTGGCCATTACTGGCTGTCTACGGAGTTTTCAAGCCCTCCAGACTGGCACTCCACAGACTGGCTGTCTGAATGTTTGTTTACTTGCCTGCAGCTTTGTTTTGCTCAGTTTAGTGGTGACAAGAGGGTTTTTTCCCGACTGACCCGATGACTATGGCAAATTGGGGTTACTTCCATTTATCTTTGAAGGAGACAACAATAGTTTTATATAGACAGCAGTAACACACAGTTATTCCATGTAGAATGAGATATTTGTGACTCTAAGAAAATGTTATAATGTAGAGAAAGAGAGGCTTAGTGCAAGAGCAGAGAACTGCAGACACAGATTGTGGTGTAGAGGAAACAAAGGAGAGCGCACAGGGTTGGTACTGGAGACCCTATAACTATAAACAACTGACCCATGGTCTCTGAAGAAACACAGTTCTGGACCAGGAAAAGACTGGTTTTAAGGGTAACAAGGAGAACCAAAAGGTAGCATCTAACATATGTAAATGGCACCATATATATTAGATTCAGATGTAATCTGGAGCAGATGAATGAAGGAAGAGCAAAGGTATGAAAGCATGTTAGCAAACATAATGACAACAAAGTGAACCCTGAAGTGAGAAAGAATAAAGCATCAATGTCATATTCCTCCCTTTGAAGGACCCCAGATGCTGACAACCCAACATAATCCCTCTCTGCAGTCTGAAATTGCCAGTTTTAAGACCATACAAACAGTGGAAGGCTTACTATAAAATGATAAAAAAAGATAAAAACGATGTAATTTCCTCTTTCCCATGATATTTAGATAAATGAAATGCTGAAATTTATCACAAAGTTACATATTTCACACTTCTTCCTAAGAGTCACAGAGGTAAGAGTTCACAATATAAATCTTTATTTTCAAAATAATTTTTTATTTTTTATGGTGCACATATAACCAGTAGAGAGCAGAGAAATACAAATTGCTATTACCTGTAATTTTGTGATGCTTTTTTGAAAACAACCTTAGTGTATTACGTGTATCAATTCAATTTTGCCCTTAGATAATACAAAGTCAAGCTATGTTTACAGTTAAATCTGTGGAATTCAGTAGTATCACAAATGTCTAAAAGATGGAGCTGGCCCTTGGGCTAATTTCCAGTCTGCTATTGCTCTGAAACTAAAAATACCATAGTTTTTATAGCTTGCTAAAGATATATATGACAAGCAACTTTTATGCTTCAGGATGATGTTGCTTTTTACCTTTTTGAAGACCTGGTATTCCATATTTTTTTTTCAGTTGATAAAACTGTGCTTTTGTTTTGTTTTGTTTTTTTTTTTTAATACAAAGGGTGAAATACACAGGTTTCATGAACACTTCCATCTGCCAAAAAGCAGGGATGTAAACAGACATGAAAAATATTTTTAACAGCCGTCACAAAGGTGTTAGCTGTACTTATAAAGAAAGTGAACTGAAAGTAAACAGGAAAGCACATTCTATACAATATCCATCCCCTAAAGACAGATGCAGGGGACAAAGAAGAGAAATGGCTCATTGTAAGGCATTCTGACTTATGTATTGAGCAGTATGTTTTTGCCCATCAGCAAAAGAGATCTGTTATACGCTTTCATGTGTGGCATGTGTATGAATAAAATCAGGCTTTATTATGATTTTTTTAATGACCATATCCTGCTTTAGATACTGAAGTATGAATCCTCACACATAATGCAGTTATGAAAACAACTTTGCAGTATGTTTTTATGTTATTCAAGTGTTTTGTTGTCCCTAATGTTGTGTCCACCTGCTACAAATGTGTGGCTAAAATTCCATGAGCACTATGGCTATACCATCCATTGCACCAGTGGCATTGTATTCGAAGATGCAAGGTGAACTGGATCAAGGACATCCTTTGAGTCAGAAATACCCTGACCAGTTTCACTGTGTGATCCTGTAAACTCTTGTACCGGCTCAAATGGGAAAGAGAGTGACTTTGAGAGGAGCAGGAAAATCAGAAACTGCCACAAAGACCTCCATGCGACTTACATTCAAGAGACTAACAATTGATTTAGACTGCTTGACAAACCTGGGGAGACTTCGTTGTGACACCTAAATTAGGCATGCACAGCAGGTGATCTTAGCACAGCCCTCTGCACTGCAAGGGGTGATGAGATGCATCGACTGAGTCCTCCCAGCCACAGAAGCTCAGCATGAGCTTCCTCCTCAATGTGAACTGGAAAAGAGCCTCATGGCATACCAGATATGCTGTCTCTAGCATTTCACATTTAAAAGTACTAAAATAAAGCAAAAGATAAATTTTCTAACTGCCAGATATGCAAATATTTTCTCGCAAAATTTGTTAATGTATCACCAGGAAGAAAGAATTAAGAGTTAAAGCTTAATTAATATTTTGCTGAGATTTTCAAGAAGAAAATCTGGATTTTTCTAGAGTCACACCAGCTTTTTTAGTGTAATATAGTAAGAAACAACTTTTATTTTAATTCCTGTTATAATCAGTTTTGACTCAGAGCACATAGAAAAGCACACCATTTTCTAAACAAGATTAATGCTTACACAATTATTTCAGAGTAGAACTGAATATAAAAGAAAATAAATAGAGATAGCTTTGACTACATATTTTAATTCATTATCCTGAGAAGATGATATGGAAATAATAAGGTTAATCCAAAATCTTCAATAGGTTAATCTAAACCCTGTTACAATCTGAACAAGAATATTATTTTAGCATATAAACATACAGGTACAGAGTAACAAAGAAGTTATATGTGCATCTATATATCCATAGAAAGAAAGGAATACAAACATAACCTTTTACATAGCTTAATTATGCATCTTTTATTAGTCATGAAAGGAACAATGATATTTGTTTTCCAAGGAAACATAGGTGCTTTTTGTTCTCTTTCACCAGCTACACATAGGAAAAGTTGTCACCTTGAAATGTTTATTTAAAGTGCTAGGACATTAGTTATAAGTACTCCAGTCAGTACCTTTTCCCCAGGATATACAAGTACATTTAATAACACAGGTACATCTACAGAAACTAGAAATGGGAAGTCGAGAATTATAGAATCATTTAGATTGGAAAAGAACCTTAAGATCCTTGAGTCCAACTGTTAACCCAGCACTGCAAAGTCCATGTTAAACCATGTCCATAAGTTTCACATCTACATGTCTTTTAAATATCTCTGGGCATAGTGATTCCACCACCTCCCTGGGCAGTCCATTCCAATGTTTAACAATCCTTTTCATTAAAAAATTCCTCCTGATATACAATCTGGACCTTCCATGGCACAGCTTGAGGCTGTGTCCTCTCATTCTGTCACTTGTTGCCTGGGAGAAGAGACCAACCCCCACATTCCTACAACCTCTTTTCTGGTATTTGTAGTGTGATAAGTTCTCCTCTGAGCCTCCTTTCCTCTATGCTAAACAACCCAAGCTCCCTCAGACACTCCAGACCCTTCACCAGCTCCCTTGCACTTCTCTGGACACACTGTGGCACCTCAACCTTTCTTGATTGACATTGAGTTTCCGGAAAAAACCAGTGACGGTCAATGATCTGAGGGCTGTACCCAGGGAGGTAGCAGACTTCCCTAAGAAATGGGTGTGTGCTACATATAGGTTGTCTCTTGATCTCAGGGTAGAAGAAGAATATCTTGATTTTACCAAGTAAAAATATTATGGATTTCTGAATTGTTGTATTTTTTGCAATTATTCTTTTCCTGGAATTTTATTGTAAGCAACTAGACTATCCTCTAAGAAATTATTTCTTACCAAGCTCTCTCACCTTATGGTTACTAGTAAAAAAAAATGTACTGAGGCCAGTTACACAACTCTAATATTGGTATCAATTATCATTTTAGTATGATCAGCTTTTGAGTGAATGTCTGTCCGAGAAATAGTGCACTTTGAGTAAAGCATTCCTACTTTACACCATAACAGTAATAATACATGAAAATATTATTTGAAAGAAGGCAAAATAAAGCCATAATCTTATTTACCAAATGTTCTGGGAAATATGGAGAAGATTCAGACTGTTAAAAATGACCCAGTATAAACCAATAAAAGGAAAGAGGAAACAACACCTACATGTCATTTCTGAGGTCATCTGGGGAGCTCAGCTGCAGCCCTGTGCAGCCTGTGTGACCTGATGTTGGGAAATCTTCTGCATGCCCAGGCAATTGACCCAGATTGACTCACATACATACTGCATACAGTCCATCATTTTATGGGGATGCAGGTGGTTTTATACTTTATTGCCACAATCACCAGCCTAAACTTTTTTTCCTATTTCTCGTCTTGGCTTCTCTAAAACATTCTTCATGTTTTTGCTTAGTGCTATTCCTCTTTTCATTGTTTGCTTTGGCACAGCAACCTTGTTTTTTTGTTTGTTTTTTTTTGTTTTGTTTTGTCCTAACTTCCAAATGTGGAGCTATACAACATTCTGCAGGTTTCCACAGTTTCATGCAATGGTACCTCCCTTGAAAGGTGACCTTGGGACAGATCGTCAAAGAGCCTTGCCTCCCTTCTCCTTGCTCTGACCTGTTTTAATGATTATATAATAGTTCTTTAAGAAACTAGAATATTTCTTCGTAGCACAGCAGATTTAATGAAGAAATCTTGATGCAGCCTGGCAGATGTATGAGTCTAAGCAATGACGTGGAGTGTGTGGTGATGCCTAGAGATAGACAGAACAGGAGAGTGAATGAGGTCTCATGGCAGAGTAGTGAGTGAGAAATCTCCAGACTTACCACTATTATTCATATTACTACTAGTTTGTTCAAATGTGTCTGGGAAGGAGAGAACTAATTTTCCACTCCAGAAGGAATCTTAGAAATTTTTCTGTATAGGTACAGTGTCGAAGATAAGGGGAACAGGCCAAGAAAAACAAAAGAGAGGAGTATTACAGACTAGTAATTCACATATACCTGAGGAGGTCTTAGGACTAATTACTATCAGTATTTGAAAATGAGGTTTGTGTTTCCAAGGTTCTATAGAATAAACTACTATTCCTTGACTACCTGCCTTTGTAAGGTCTTGAACAACACACAAAAGTTAGGAATGGAAATAAAGTGCTTCAGGATATAAATAAAATTCTAAGTAATGAGTAATGG
Organism: Dicrurus megarhynchus; assembly: GCA_013399195.1. Taxonomy (NCBI): domain Eukaryota; kingdom Metazoa; phylum Chordata; class Aves; order Passeriformes; family Dicruridae; genus Dicrurus; species Dicrurus megarhynchus. The sequence continues at coordinate 953,564 of VXAD01005999.1, forward strand.
TGGATTTTTTTCTGCATTTCTGTGTTTCCTTTTCAAAGCTTTATTCCATTTTCATTGAAGTGACTGATACTGGCCATTGTTCAAAAAAAAGTTGCCAAACTGGATTGATTGCTCGTGTGAGTTGACATAACAAAGGAAAAGAATGAAATCACATTTTCTTTCCCTGAATTACCAACGTCATAATTTCAAGTAAACAGAAAAAGTGAATTTGAAAGATTGATTTACAAAATCTGCAAACGAAAAAAAGAGGTCAAGCAAAATGGCATTAACGGGCACACATGCCTATTAATGATGTTTATCTGGGCATGGAATTGCTCACAGGAATCTTCACTTGCTTTGTTAACCTATATCTGTTTACCTATTTGTTATGCTGTGTGCGTTTTACTGTATGTGTTATACTGTGTGTGCTAACGACTAACGTATACATTTGGGAATAATTTTTATGTATGTTTCTTTATATTAGTCTCATATAAGAGTAACTTTTTTGTCTAGGAAGAGTTCTAGTTACCATATGAATACATACAATACTAAAGGTTTGGGTTTTTTTATCTTGTAAAAGACTGTAAAGGAATAATAACTACAAAATATTCTTAAGTACTTTCTGGTTAAAATGACATGGATTTTGTCATGGCAGAACAATCAAATTTTAAAACAGTAATATATAATGTACCATTAGTACTGCGGAACACTTTTGCTTGCCTCATTTTATGAAGCATAAGAACGTGAGCTGGGATTCTTGTGATTCAGGTTTGCATTCATGAGTCACCACTGCAACCATGTATCTAAGCTACCAATAATATTGATGAAGGTTTGGTGTAGGATTCATGGGCCCACATGTGAATGTCTAGATCTGTTTGAGATAAAGAAGGATGTCCCAGTTAGCTGCCAGCTGCCACTCCCCATGGCTCCCATTTAAGGAAGCCTCTGGAGCATCCCATACATCCTGCAGTCCCATGAGGATTTCTTGGATACTCCAAGAAATCTTAGATGGCACCAGTCATCTATTTGTAGGCAACTGAGTTGCTTTTTTAGGTGTCTGTCTTCATATGAGCTGAAAAATGCTCTGGGCTTCACCAACTCTGTTGACAAAGGGCTGTGGCTGTGGTCACTTGCCCTGAGAAAGACCTGAGGCCATTCAGAACAGTAGTGAACACCAGGTGGGGTTTTTTTGAGCATCACAACTGGCACTCATTGTCGGTATTTTAGCAATTGAAACCAATGACTACAGTTACAGCTAAGAGATGTAGAGCACATAAGTAAATATCTGTATGTTGACATATAGATTAAGATACCTTAATCCAACATTGAGTCTTAACCTTGCTGTTATCCCTAGATAAAATGCAGCTATCATATACATTTATAGTATCTAATATATAGTTTTTCTGAACTATGAAAAATAATTCTGAATTCAGAGGGACCTTGGAAGACTGTAGAATTGGCTTGATAGGAACCTCAGAAAGATCAAGGAAGGGAAATGCCAAATCCTCCTCCTGGGGAGGAATAACCCCATACACCAGTACAGGTTGGTGCCTGCTGGGTGAAAAGCAGCTTTGCAGAGAAGGACCTTGTGGTCCTAAGGGACACCAAGATGAAAAAGAGCCCACACTCTGCCCTCACAGCAAAGACAGCCAAATACCTTCTGGGCGGAATCAGGAAAAATACCAGCAGGTGAAAGGACGTGATGCTTCACCTCTGTTCTGCACTAGTGAGACACATCTACAGTTCAGGTCTGGGCTCTCAAGGATGATGACAAGAGAGACATGGACACAGTGGATGGATTCCTGCAAAAGGCCATGAAGATTTTCAAGGTATGGGAACAAATCTGATACCACGAGAGACTGAGACAGCTGGGTCTGTTTGGCCTGGAGAAGATGCAGAGCAAGATCTTTTGAAAATGTATAAATATTTGATAAGGGCAGCAAAGGAGATGGAGCCAAACTCTTGTTCATAGTGCCCAGTGGCAAGTCTCAGAGGGCAGAGTGGGCAAGAGGCATAAACCAAAATACAATAGCTAAAAAATATCTGCTTGGAGTGCTGAAGCACTGAAACAGTTAGGCCAGGGATTCAATAGAGTCTCCATCCTTGGAGACATTCCAATACCAACTAACCTTGGCCTTAGGCAACTTGCACGAAGTGAGTATGCTATGAGCAGATTTGGTCTAGAGGATCTCCAGAGACCCTTTCAAACTTGGAAATACTCTCATTTTTTACAAATTGCTTCTAAGAGAAAGATTATCATAGACAACTTATTTTTAACATAAAATATTGAAAAAGAAAACGTGACTTTTTGTGACTATACAGGTGTTTATAAAAACACAGGTAAAATATTACATAAAACTCTTTGTTAATATTCAGGGCTAAGATCAGTGGCTGATCGTGTAAAAGATACCATAAATATTGCTATATTCACCAGATCCCTTATTCCAGGCTTGTGAGTGGGGATAAATAGATGACAATGGGATACATATATCAAGCCAGAAATAAGCAGTTACCAAAGACTGAGAAACAGTATTACCAAACTAATCAGCATAAATGTCATATAATCGGCCATTGCTGTACATCCTGCTCCAGTTGTGTCTAAAGTGCTGCCATCGTTGGTTTGATGGATTTGCTTTACGTCAGTGAGGTTCGTCTTGTCTGGCATCCCTGCTGAGACAAATAAGAAAATACAGTATGATGCATGCCTTGTCACTACTGGCAACATATTATAGCTAGAAAAAAATTTAAATATCCTCAGCACATAGACTGTCACAGTTTGGTTTCTAATTCTAATGTTACTGCCAAATTCAAAATCCTTTATAATTGCATCTAGAAACATGCACTATAATATATGGCTATTCATTGTTGAAAGCAGTTCTGAGGTCTGCCAGCTCTGAACAAAGTTGTTCTTGTAGAAATATATCTCAACAAACATTTGCAGACTGAAGTGAACAGTTTTGCGAGTCCCAGTAGTACCTAAAAGTCCACTGCTCACATCTTTCTTGGATCTGAAGAAAAAAGGAAATAATTTAATGTAAAATTGCTTGTGTCTGGGTCCCAATATTATTGCAAAATAATGTGTAACTCATGGAAGGTATGCAGCAAAATATAGTTGTTGCTATATAAAACCTCAATTTTGGCACAATTTAAACAGATTTTACAACATTGTAAGAAAAAATTCTAAAGCTAACTTTAAACAGGAACTCTTTCACTGAGTTCCCAGATGAATATTTGTACTTTTTTTTTAATCAGGGTAAATATTGCTCCACCTCAAAACAGTACTTTGTATGGAACAAGGATGTAGTCATCCATTATATTTCCTCTGCCTGGTTAAACATTGGAAGCAGAAGGTCTTGGAGACACAGTGAAATTTGGTAGCATTGTCAGCTGCTTGTATCTGCTATGCATACTTTTAGACTAACTGTCTTATCCCAAATAATAACTTGTGGCATGCCACTATCAATCAAAATTAACAAGTCTAAATTCAGTGTTATTACATACAACAAATATTGACATTGTAATTACACTGAGACTGAAAAAAAGCTTCATATAAAGCAAAGTCAATACTTATGTAATTAGGTCAATACATATATAATTCAGAAGGTAAACTCTACTGCTGGAAGACCAGCATTAATAAGAAGCTCAGCTCTACTGAGCTGATACATTGATTTTACAGTCTGAGTTTCTGAATCAGTATTCATTGTTTAGATACTTATTTCCTTTCTGTATCATTAGGAAAAATGAATAAACCAGTCAATCTTTTTTTTATTATTATTCAAAGGGACTATGATGAAATATAAATATTTTAGTCCTGGTGTTATCTTTTTTGTTAAGCTGATTTAACAGAAGCTGCAGAGGACAGTCACTCTTAAAAAGAACAAGTTTTTTTGGTGCTTGTATTGAAAGTACTCTTTCCTCTAAAAGCAGCTTGAAAGCTGCTTTTTGTGAACTTCTGCTCTATGTACTCAAATGTCCTTCCTGCAGCCTTGAAAAAAAAAGCATTAAGGGAAGAGTCAGCTAAAGTCAAACATGCTGTCTGAAAAAACCTGCTGGATGCTTTCTGAAAAAAACCCACCAGATTGAATTTGTCTTCTTTGCTGCTGTACTGAGCAGTGTACCCTGATATTTTGTGTGGATTTATTAATCCAGTTCTCTTGCCTGGAATTAGTGAAAGTTAGCTGCATGAGTATAATGCAAGTGGACATACAAGAAGGAAGAGTGGCAACACATGTTGAGAAGAAGGGAATACAACTTTTCCTCATCATGTGCATTCAGTAACCTGTCTAGAAAAACAGCAGTCACTCAATGCTTCACTGAAAATATTTTGAGAGGATCATCACTATCAAGGCGTACCAAGGGGTTTTTTTCAGGCAAGATTTTTAAGTAGAACAAAAGCAAAAAAAATTGCTTGCATAATTTCTTCAGAGTTTTAGTGAGGTCTTCTCGTATTTAAAAAGACTGCTTTCAATAGACAGTGAAAAATTCAGCTCTCGCTTACACCACAAAGCAGTTCAGCAAGTGCTATAGGTATAACAAAGTAGATTTTTCCCAGTCTATTTACAGATACCTTATCACAGTAGTGAAAGATACGGTCTTATGCAGGATATCAATTATAAAAGCTAATTAACATAAAAAAAAAATATTCTTAGATTTTGCAGTTGAAGAAATAACCAGCTTCAGCTGACTGTGTTTTGAATCTGAAGACAATGTGACTAGATATTAACTAATGACTGGACAGTCAGGTGTAATTTCTACACCTGAAAATTTAACTCACAGTACGATGGAAAATAGAGATTTCTTTTGACGGGAAATATTTTCTTTCCAGCCTCAACTGAAAACTGCACACTTTGGAAGTTCCCATGAAAGCAGTGTTATAAAAAAATGTTCAAACCTACCAACGTATTTTCCTTTGGTCAATCAAAATGCCATAAATCATTATGTATAATCTCTGATCTTAAATGAATACACTGTTAGAATTGTAGTGTAATCATACAGCAAACCTGTCACCTATTCAGTCTTATAAGTCTATGCCACAACTTTGACTTTATTGAAATAAGAGATCCAAAAAATATGTATAGATATCATCTGCTGAAAAAATCACTGAAAAGAAAACCGCTCCTTTAAAATAGCCTGTTTGAACAGAACTGTGCTATATTGCTGGGGTTTTTTAGGTAGTTCTAGTAAATATAACTATAGATTTAATTACTGCACCTAGGCTATCCTTTCTATTTAAATTAGTAGGTTCTGTTGTCCATTATGCATCAGGATTAAAACACATATTCCACCTTTCATATACCATAATCAGTAATACTTGCATATGAGAGCTATTCAATCATTTGTAGCAGAACAGAAGAGAAATAAAGAAAACTGCTTTGGTTTTAGTCTCCTCACATGTCTGAGCTGGAATTATGTTACAGAAAAGGCATTTAAGTTTCCCAGGTATTTCAAATTATCTCTGATAACTGTCTAGTTTAGTATTAAAATCATACTAGAACTAATATTTTGACTGGAAAACTGGTAAAATTCAGAAGTCTCATCTGAGATTCAGAGCGATTTTTTCTGATGAAATTTACAATTTCAGCAGAGCAGAAGATAAATAGCTTGGGAATTAAAATCCAAACATCATGTTTGCATAAGTCTACATAAAGCAAAGCTGACAAGTATCACATACATGTCCCCAGTATCAGCTCTGAAACTCTGTAAATAGCTGCAATTTAAAGTATTGTCCTGCTCTGGTTTAGAAAAAAAATAAGCAGCCAAAGAATTTCAGCAAACATTGTGATTAATATTTCAGCATCTCATTATAGTATAACAGCTGCAGAGTATTTCTAAAGCTTTTTAACATATTCTAAATATATTTAAACTTGTGAGAGGTAATGGTATTGGCAGCTTTGACAGCTGACCTGTTGTGTTCTCCAGAATACCTACAGCAACAATACAATTTCCTTTCAGTAATCAGCAAGTGTTTAGCCTTGGTTTGAAAAGTCAAACCTATAGTCATGGGAGGTTTTCATTTGACACAGAAGTTTTCTGCTGAAGTTGTCAAAATATTTCAAAAATGGCCTATGACTTTGGAGCAGCAGATGCTTACCTACCAAGGGCCATGCTGGGAATGTAATAATTTTAATGGTTTTAAATGGAACATCAGCTGACAATGGCCTATTTTGAACCCAAACCAGAAAGTGTTTGTGTGAGAGTAGTCTAACCTTAACCACTTTTCTGTGTTATCTTCTGTCTACTGAGCAACATGTAACAGAATTAACACGGGTTTTCAAGGGAAACTGAAGGTGCCAAATGAGCTTCTGTCGACATCACCTTGGACACAAACCCAAACAAAGATTTAGAGAAGAGGAAGAACTGGATTTCTCTTTGTGCAACATTCTTATGATGTTCTGGAACATTCAAAATACAGCCTTTATGGATTCAGAATTTCCTACAAGCCTCAAATATGAGGAAAAATTTTATTTTTAAAGGATGAGACAATATTTCAGATGTAAAAGAAATGTGGAATATCGCTTTTAAAAGACAGCACTGTGAATTTGTAGGCAAAATTCTTCTTATAAGAAAAAGTAATTATTTAAATCACATCTAATGGTAATTTCAGGATCTTTTAAAACATGAATGGTGGAATAAAACTCTGATAATTAGCTGAAGTTCTGTCCCTAAATTTATGAGAAGGATCATGAGGAGGCATTAATTTATTTTAACAAATTAAAAAAAAAAAGGAGAAAAATAAGTATTTACTTTGTATTACCTTGCATTTTCATTTCATAAATTAAAATGACACATTAGTTCCCAAAACTTTTTATTTGATTGGCCAATATTTTGCCATCTGGAACTTTTAAAGCTTCCAATAAATGTTTCCTCCTTTTTTTTCACTGGAGTTTTTTTTGCCAGGTTTTATTTCTAACTACCAAATATCATGAAAATGTTTCAAAACTAAACTAAATATAACTAACTCACAGATAACTAAATTAGAGAGTTGTACTTAAATACCTCAAAAATGCTTCATTTAATACATAGTGGTTCCTATGAAAACTTCCATTTGCTACTTTAAAAAATATTTATAAACTGTTCTACTGAACAGTAGCTATATGTGAAAAAAAAAATACTGAATATATGTGAGATCATACCCCAGCTAGTGGATTTAAGCCATTACTCTTAAAAATGTCACAAAATACTTATGAGTATGCAGTGCTTAGAAATAACAGTAGAAACAATGGACTACCCCTACTATTATTATTCAAAGACTCATCCATGTGAAGTTCATGTGCTGTTGGCCATGAAGTCTTAGTGAGGGGAGGAAAAGAGGTGTGAAAACTCTCTTATGAAGGCTACCTGGAAAAGGACTAATTTCTGGAGGCCGCTTTCATGTCTTTATGACTGCATCTGTACTTGGAAAACCTAGGGGATGTCCCTAAAAGGAAAACATATTCTATATGCCCTTTTTATAGTACACATAGAGCAGTGTGTGTATTCAACCTCTTTAGGAAATACGTTTTTATGATTTAATGCAACTTTTGCCCTCTCCATTACACAGTTTAAGTGAAATGGAAAAGAGCAGTGTCATTGGAATGGATGATTGCAGAGGTTCCTCCCTTAACAATTCTGTGACTCTATAAATGTTAAATATTTCACAATTCAGCACTAGTCACGAACAAACAAACAAAACCCCCCACTACTAACACACAGTACAGAGGGAATGAACTTACATTGCTTTGCCATTCTTTTACTACATAGTGAGAGATATATGAACTATTTCTGCTGAGAATTGAGTCAGGAATCAATCTAGTGAGAAGTGTATCTTTGCTTTCTTTTGTATAATTTTCTTTTAATGAAGGAGAAATTAACAGTTGATCCACAGAGGCTAAAGGAATGTTGTTGGCAATTGAGGTACAGACTCAGACTGGCAAGGAATCTGAATCGTTTATTCAAAGGAATGAACTGGTTTTATACACTTTTCTAAGGCACAGTATTTCCTTATATGGCAATCCTCACTACGTGACCTATCCTGTGTTGCCACATCAGCAACACGCTTCCTTCTATGGGGTGGTCACTCGCTGTTCACCCGTCCAGCTCCCAGCAGGCTCCTCTCCATAGGGGTCTGCCCTGTGACACCTCCTGCCCCCGGGCTCTGGTGGTGACAAGCCATGTGCTGCTTTGTTCTGCCATGTGCCTCTCCAGGCAGGTTTTATAGCTTGTAGCTCAGCTTTATTCCATCTCTTTTCACAGAATGTCACAATTTTCTAGCATTTTTCCAATGAAACTTTGGGGATCTTTAGGTTTTAATTTTAAATCTAAATAAATTATATAGCATTACACATATGTTTGCCATACATGAATTGTAAATCAGCTTACTCAGGTGAATTTCATAATACTTCAAACTTATCTTTCAGTGAGGCTCCATTTACTACAAGATTTATGACAGAAGAACAGAGAATTCAACTTTAGAGAATTTAGAGAATTTTTCATTATGCAACCTACTTTTACATGAGCATAAACGTGTTGCCCTACCGATGCCTTATCAATGAAACCAATGAATTACACAGAAAACAGCCTTCACTTACACTAAAATTGCATGATGTAAAATGGTGTTTATTCCTATCAACTTGTGTCTTTCTGTTAGGTCTAAAATCTTGATTTGGGTGCAGTCTCATTGCATCAAAGGTTTGAAGCCAAAATTAATACATTTTGACAAAACTGTAGTATCTCTGCTTCATTATTTGTGTCTGCCTGTGACTGTTGCCTGATGTTTTGAGGTGGGACGAAAATAAATATAGTGAAAAAATAAAATAATCAGCCCATTGGGACCCCTAACTTACAGCATCCAGTGATTAATGTGTAACTTGGATTACAGGGAAATTGATTATCTTCATAAAGTGGAGTGAATAATTCTCATAGAGTCTTCTACAGCCACTTTGCTTTATGCAAGAAGGAACCAAACCAAAAGCAATGAAAACCCAAAATTAATAGAAAACCCAACAAGCTAAAAACATGCTTTCACTTTCTCGTTTGTATGAGATCACTTTTAAATATGAAGGCAAGAGTCCTTAAAATACATCCATCAAAAACAATTCAGTACACTCTTTTTAAAATCACACCTAGGCTCTAAATCTGGCAGAGCAAAATTTCGTCTGTTTGCTGTGTTGTTTATATGGTTCAGTTTGTGTCAGAAATGTTAAGTGAGTGTGAGCACTACCATGAATGCAGCAAAAGTAGCAGTGGGTTGATGTTGAAGTGATGAGCTTAATAAGATAATAAGAGATGTATGTAAGGTGCAAATAATTCCGCTTAGTTCTTGGTGTGTGTAGAGTCTATATTTACACCTTGGGTACATTTGGTTAAACACAGCTGTCTATAGACATTTTAGGTGTAGGGAAGAGAGGTATCACATTTGGCATACAGCTGCTTGTCCAAAAGCAGCCTGATTCTTATAAAAACCTTTAAGGATGTCTTGGACATGTTAGAGCATCTCCAGTGACTTTTGACCCTTCTATTTAGACAACTGAATCAAAGTTAGTTACAGCAGCTTGCATTACAGTGAATCAATGACTGAAGAATGCAGAAGAAGGAAGTGGAATACTCAGATGTAGATATTTGGTGTGAATTTGGACAGACAAACCTACACTTAGTCACATAACAGGTTCAACACTGAGTGACCAGCGAATGTTTTCCAATATGTCCCCTACCATCATGCTTAATATCTTTGATGGAAAACTAAAGCTAAATGTTGAATCGTGTAGCTGTGGAAAATGGATTACATTTTAGAAATTCTAGGTAGGAAAATAAAAAATAAATAATTAAAAAAGTGAAATATTGATTAAGTTCATGTTTTTTCACTGTAGTAGTATATTTTCAGTTTTATACCTAAACCCCTGCCTTTAATCAACTTTGGTTTCAGTATCTGATGTTGAAGGGCAGGATCAAGGGCTGCATGCTGCCATGAAAATAGTCAATACCTGATGTGTGCAAATATTTATGAGAAGCCAGTACTTCATGAAAGTGTTTCCTGTTAAAGTTCAGAAAGCATCATTGCAGCTACATTTACATAGTTAAATATGTGTCCCAGAAGGAGGTCCTTCAGGCAAAGTGGTGTTGAGTGGCTTATGCCTGCTGTGCCCAGGGACAGCAATACCTAGAAGAAATTGCTAAACAAATCTCCTCTACATGGTACAATGCCTTGCATCTCTTTCAAGCCACACACTGTGATCCCCCAGGCTCAGAGATCCAGTTATCATTTTGTTTGTTTGTTTTTAGTTCAAAGTGTCCGAAATAAATATGAGGGCTGTGCTGCAACCCACCAGGTGGTGTTTTTATAACATGAAACTGAAGGAATGCATTACAAGCTCTGGGATATGACATCCAGGCATGGGAAAGTGATTTGAAAATAAAAAGCCTGCTGTTGAGGGACTCTGTAGGGCAGAGAAACCCAAGCCTTCAAATGTCTGGTTTGCGTTGCCTTTTGGAAGCAGTCCTTGGAATGAATTATCCACAGAACTTGAAGTTTATTTTGGAGTGACTGAGATAATTTTCCTTAATGTTGAGCCATGGAGTGAACAAATGTCCATGCAATGTGGGTAAGAAGAACTGAAACCAGGAGACAACTCACAAGCTTGACAACGTAGGTACGGCCAGTGAAATCACTTAAATTTGGAGTGTTGCTTAGTATCATAGGAAGGTTCTATAATGTGATATAAAACCTAGCAGCAAATTCCCAATATCTTCATAAGTAGACTGCAATTGGCCAGTCATTTCTTTCATTGAAGTGCAGTCATTGAGTTTTCATGGCTGTTCCTAAGAAAAGTAGCCCATTAAATCTGTATCAGATCCCAAGGAGAGCTCTGAGTTTGAGTACCAAAAAGCTGAACCTGAGCTGTATGCGACAAGGTGATTCAGAACAGAGAGCTCATACTCACTGAGCAGCCAAGCCAACTGCATAAACACTGAAGAAATTTTCTGTCATATGTAATAGGTACTTATGTGGAGGAAATAATTTGATCTAAAATCCTCCTTTTTTTACTTTTATTTTTACAACAATCATTGTAATAATACACAAACCACCACAAATAGCAATTTTAACTGCACAGGGAATATCAAGATGCAAGTAATCTCACATACAAACAAAGGAATAGTACTACTGTTTTTTTTTTACTGTTTTTACTGTTTTTTGTTAGAAACCAATTAAGAAACCTGCCTAATGGAATACCATTAGGTATTCCTAGCTAAGAAAATTCTGCATGGTTAACAATATGTTAGGAAATGAATCCAACATATCATGTTTTACTGCGCATATTTTATGAATCTGTATACACAAGAAATAGAGTGTAACCAATGATCTTAACATAAGTCTGGCAAGTCATTTTAACTGAAAGAGCAGCAGACATTAAGTCTCTAGTCCAGTATTTGAAAGTTTTCTTTCAAAGTTGACAGTGGCATTTGTTTCACATTATACATTAATGAACTCAGTATTTCCATTGAGAAAACAAAGCTTTTATGAGTTAATGTAACACAAACAAATGGTGTCACAAACTAAAACATTTCAATTTGTTTCACATTCTTAAGAATCAAAAAGTGATAACATTATTTGTTGAAATAGCTAATATCTACTTTTTTTACTTGTAGGTCAGTTTTAGCGTAAATAGCATATCTATTAAAACTATATTGCTAAAATAGCAAGTATTAAGTGTCTAAAAGACTTGGGTTTATTTTCCATACAGACACCAAACATAACTATGTGTGAGGTAGAGAGAACCACAGTAACCTTCATTAGATCTATTCCTATTGCCTTCTTGGGCAATAGCTTCTAAATCCATGTTCATTATAAGACACGGTCATTATAACATCAAGGCTCTAGGGTGCTGGAATCAGCACTGCCAATAATGCCCATTTTAAATGAAGAAATCCATCTTTTCAATCCTTTTCACTATTGAAGGAGTTTTAACCTTTATCATTAACTTATGCAAAGGCTTTGTAATCAATACAAAATTAAAATACAGCTAAAGTCCCATAAATCAGACTGTGTAAAAGTAAGCAAATTCTTCATTCTCTGAATTTTCATCTGATTAGTACTAGTTTCCTTCCTGTGAGTCAGATGTCCAGATGTTCTATATAAATTACTGTCCTTTGAAACAGTTTACCCATTATTCTTTTATATTCTTTTTTTTTTTCCATTTTGCTGTAGGAGATTTATAATCAACAATTCTGGTTTATACAAAACTACCATACAGAAGAAAGAGATGAATTTGAACTGAAACTCCTGAAATTAATGTGTGAACTTGGGTTGAGGAAGAATGTTACCAGTTAGGGTCATTAAAAAATGAAATGTTTTTCAACTTTTTTTTTAATCATTCAGATTCCCCTGATTTATGGCCCAATTTCACTGTAGCACTTCATTATTCTACTGTTTGTCTGGATGCTGTTTCTAAAATGAAAGTAGCAAAAAAACCCCACATTTTTCTGGAAAATAAATCTGAACTAAACCAATTTCCATTGTCAAGATGTTCAAGCAATTTGGTAGTTTTTTTCAGGTGAGTCTACCTAGAATTTCCATCATTCCACTCTCTGTTAAAAGAAACACAGCCTGTAGATTATCTTATTCCCCAAAATACTGATACATTAAGTAGTTCTTAATTTTTTGCTGAAAAGCAAATTTAATGACATATTTCTACATTTTAAAACTATTTAAGGGTCAACTTTTTACTGTCATTTCCTTATCATGCCTGCAGGTGGGAGATATTAAACTCACCTGTTGCCATGTAGTGGCACATTTAAGATCCCCCTTGTGAACCTGTTCCCAAAGGTGAGTGATCAGATCCGTGATTTTTCTTGATGAGTTGGTTTGACTGCATCTTGATTTTACTTTTTGAACCACCCCACAGTGGGATCTGCTATGTGTCGGCAAGAGGAAGAAGGACCATGTTGTTACAATTTGGAAAAGAACTTAAGCTGTCATTTAATCATAACATTGTAATGCACCCAGAAACAGACTGAGAAAGTGTAAAATCTGCTGTTGATCTCTGACTCAATCCCACATCAAAGACCGGATTACTGATGAAAAAGGAAGTGTGGAGAAGTAAAGAAAGTAGATGTCCTTGTCTCCATCCCTTCGCTGTAAACAAAAGCACAGCTTGTTTCCTTATAAATAGAAATGCAACATAATGATTCTCTTCAGTTGCTGCTTTCTCTTCCTCTCTAGGCTTACTTTTGGTTCCACAAGTTTTAGCTCAGCTACTGTGTTGAAAACCTATCAAAAGCATAGGACTGAAAAGAGTCAGTTTTCCAATGTCTTCTTAGAACTGTGTTTTCTAATCAGATTATGAAGTTTTAAAACCCACAGTTTTTCACAGAAAGTTTTTCCTCTCTGATTTTCATTTCAGAGACAGTTCTTTCTAGCAGAGCATTTCAGTTTCTTTCAAGCAAGATGAATGTTAGTGATAAATTCTGTGGTGCTTACTGATGAATATTGATCTGCATCCCTCAGTGTGTTTAGTGTTATGAAATGCCATAGGAAATCTTGTGTCTCAGTGCGTCCCACAAGTACAGGATCTTTGATCTGAAGTCACTAAACATAAATAGTTAAACATCAAAATATATGTCTTCTGTAAGTTCAGAGATAACCACTGGGTGATTCAAAGAACAAACCTGGTATCTGCAGCAGTTTTACCTCTCCCTAGGAAAACTGGCCTTGCAGAATTCATATAAATATGCAGGTTTCACACAAATACACAGCTCCAATTCAGCAACACATGAATAGTGCTGCTTCTGTTTTGCTCCCAAGCATCCATCCCTGAACAGAAAATAACTGCTGGTCACCCCATGCTCCCACAGCCTAGCAAGGCTGACCATTGACTTCATTGGTTGTGGTTGACTGATTGGACAAAAGTAGTTACTAACAAAAGGAAGATATCAGTCTCCAGGCTAGCAGCAATGCGAGTAATTTAATATCAAGTCTAAAGATAACATGTGGGAAAGAGGAAAAGAGATATTGAGGGAAAAAGATTATTTATTTTTTCCCATATTGGTGGTGTGGACATTTGGGAAGCCAAAATAAAAATAAAACCTATTTGGCTTCAAGAGTTTCTTCTTAACAGTACATAAGCCATGCTTGATCCTTTCTTCTAACAAAGTGCCTATCTGTTACTTTACTTAATTAACCTAAATAAAAATAAAGAAACAGAACTGTTATTTCTGGTTAATTTGGTAATTTAGATATATTTTCAAAACAGGATTTTAGTCACAACACAGCTTTTCAAAGAAAACAGGAATACAGATGGATGAGAAACAGCTGAACTTTCACAGTTTAAGTTTTTAGCCTGAAGATATTGATCCAAGAGAGAAAGAATTGAGTAAATAATGGATGAGGGTTGAAAAGCGAAGAGAAGAGAGAAAGGTGACCTCTATTTAAAGTAGTTCTGTGTGGACTGTAAGTTAAAGACACTATAAGTTTGCACTTAAGTTGAGCTGTACCATTGTCAGTGAAAAGGTATGTCAAAATGCTAAAAATGCTTTTTCCGTGCATGGGTGAGTCATGGGAACTGAGGGGACACACTGTATCCACGGACCATGACCACCTCCTCCACCACACTCCTGTTTCCTGTGAAGCATCGGCATGTGGCAAAAGAAGGGGAGATGATAACAGTGACCTCGGCACACAACATATTCCCCTTTTTCTTCTTGTAGATGAAGAGAAGGAAGATTGGATTCAGATCCCACAGACAGTGAAGCAGAGAAAGTTTTTCCAGAAGCCTGTACCCAAAAGCCTACAAATGTATGCCAGACTATGTGAGAACAATAATTCACACCCCAGAGTGTGTTACCCAGAGGTTTTTGTAAGTTGATGTGCTTACCTTAGCAGAAGTGTCATTTCTTGGGAATTAGTAAGGGAGGGGAATCATTCCATGGAGTAAAGCCTGGATATGAAGCAGCTTAAATCATGATAGCTCTTTGTGCTCAGAAACTGCTTTTGTTTTTAAATAGTCTTCTTCCAGAAAATGGAAGCTGAATAGTGAGATGACTGCTTTACAGACCACCACAGATTTGCTTTTCAGTCTGACACCAAGGATTTGTGGTTTTATGGAGAGATTAAAGGTCATGGCATAGGTTTGGGTGATTATTCAGAATGGACAAAGCAAAACCTGGTTCAAATTATACGCATTTCTAGTAGTACAGACAGTCCTGAAGTAAGGCATCTTCTCAGGGCAATTGGATCTTTCTCTGTTGAGGGACGCCAAATGGCAGCTCTGAAGAAAATTAGCATATGTGTAAGGTGAAGAATTAAAGTGTCTGGATCCTAAAGCAAAAGAATATAAGTTCGCTCTACAGTGAAAAAAGCCTACATCTTAGAAAAAGTGAATTAATTACCTAAATCTTCTCTTGCACACTCAAGTGTTAAAATAATTCCTTGTTTACTCTAAAGCACTTGATTTTGGGAAGTTAGGTTTAGCCAAGTTAGGTGGGTTTTTTTTTATTTTACCAATTCTATACATATATTTAAAAGGTTTTGGCAAATTTGGCCACAACTTAAGGTAAGGCAGGAATGGAAACATCAGGAAAAGTGGACTACTGAACTACTATCATCAACATCTACAACCAGTGTAAGAAGACCAAGACTGAACTTACACAAACTAGGTATTTGGCATAAAAAGATGGAAATAATTACATGACTAAAGAGGCAGAATTGAAACAAAATGCATGAATGAATGCATTCAAAAGCTAATGTAAGTTAAACAACAAAGGAAATTCTCCAAAAATAGTTCAGCAGAATAAGCAGATGAATTAAACTGCTGAAAATGCAGACTGTAGGTTTTTAATAAGTCAATAAAACTAGAAGTCTGGGAATGTCATGTAAGCTTAAGTGGTAATCATGACATCTCTTCCCTTGTGGTATGCCCTCTTCCTCTGTGCCCCCTCTTTTTCCTTCAGTCTCGTGGATGAGTTATGTTGTGTCATGCTGCTTCTCCACACAGGAGGAGTTCCAGGACATGTTCGGCACACTGCGGTCGTGCTCCAGTGGTTTCCACAGTCAGCAGGGAACTAGGGAGCAGCAGAGATTCTCAATGTGTGTAGCAGGGAAAAGAGTATCAAATTGGAACACCCTCCCAGACATCAGATCAAGATGGTGTCTCCTCACTTTGCCAAGAAAGATATCAATAAACAGCTCTGATTTTGGGAGCAGAGTTGCAGGAAGGTGAAAGGTGGGATTAATTCTTCCGGGGGTTACTGCTGTGTCTACCTGGGCACTGAGGGTGACCCTAGCACAGGCTGTGATTGTGTTGGTGGGGTTCAGTCCTTAGCACCTGAGAAGTCCTGCGTTGGTGACGAAACCAGTTTCTGAGCGCTGCTCAATCATATCGAGGCAAACTGAGGTATTGAATCAGACCCAGGTCCATCCAGGAATACCAGTCAGGAACAACAGCAGGAAGTTGGGCCAGAAACAGGACTGGAGAAGAGGTTTCCTTCGTCATTGGCCTGGGGCCATTCAGGGGACAGGACTACAGATAGTTGTATCTACAGGATAGCTCAGGGAAAGTCCAGGTGCACAGAACTGAGCAGCCATGGGGCTCTTGGGCCAAGAAGGCATGGGTGGGAACCACAGGTGAGGCTGGTCAGGACCACCAAGTCTTGGAATAGGGAACATTGGTAAACCTCAGTAGCAGCTGTCTGAAATCAATTCTTAATTTGTGTAATTTCCTCAGCACCCTCATCTTCCGAGGAATACCCCGATATCTCATCCACTTTCCAGACGGTTGCCTGATACTGCAAAATGTTCTTGTTCCACTTGTGCCTCTGAATAGGGCACAGGCAACACAGTTTGAATGAGTGGTTGGTGCAGAGCCCTTCACACAGCAGAAGTCTCCCTCCATTCCTCATGGTGCATGCAGCCATCTCAGCCCTCTCTTACTGCATTACCAGCTGAGGACTTGAGAAGAGAAGCAGGTAGTTATAAAGCCAGACCCGGGGAATTCCTGCTGGCATTGATAGTATGTGCCAGTAGCTGGTAGGGCACTCTCTGAGGGAGAACTTACAGAGTCTTACACTTACTTGATGATTCCACCAATTGGGGAAGAGAACACAATCCTGTAAGAAGATGCCTATCCATTTGAGCAAAAACCACGGCAACTCCTCGCAATTGTGCATAACAAAAGATGGTTTCAGTAGCCTGTTTAGTCAAATGCATGCTGACATTGCCACTGAACTGTGCACCTGCCACTTGATCCAATCATCCCATGCTGTAGTCTTTGCACTCCTCAAGCTTCTCTTTAAACTATTCAGTCTAGATCTGACTTGTAGTATGACATATCTTTCACTGAGGTTAAAGACAGATTAATGTGTTGCAAATAATATAGTGCCTCTTCCTTGATTACTCCCAGTCTTTTCTGTGGGAACCTATTCCTTAGTTCAAACCTTAAATGTCTTACTAAAAAATAAAGTCTTGTGATAAGCCAAGACATAGGCTTCTACAAGTACCGTTTTACACATACTTGTATAAAGCAAAATGTTGTAGCAAACAAAATAAAACAAAAAAAATCTCAATTTTTAAAAAACATAATCAGGAATTACATCCATGTTACAATTTTTGGTTGTGGTTGACTGATTGGACCAATTTTTGGTTGGTGGAAAAAAAATCTTAATATATATAATATATTATTATATCTTAAAAAAATTAAGTACTAAATGACTTTAAAAAGAGTTTTCCTGGGAGAAACCCTGTCTGAAAGATTGACTATTTTAAAGAAATGGTGTAAGTTTTCTGCATTCTCAGAGATGTTTTTTGCTTTCCATGACACTTTAAATGTCACAAATTTAGTAATACGGTAGTCAGTTTTCCAGAGCAAAAAAAGAAAGGGGTGGTATTCATAATGCTTGAAAATATCGAATGGTGTACACACAGTGAACAAAATTGCTAGATGCTACTGAAAGCAGAGAGATATCTTGCTGTTTAAACCTTTTATTGTCACAGTGATCAACTCGCCAGATGCAAACTATTTCTAGTGGCTTTCTCTGCATATGGAAAGTGGAAGCATAAATAAAGGAGATTTTTTCCACACAGGTGGTCTGATTTATAAATAGACAGTGAATAACTAATATATTTAACACCATATATCAATAGAAATCCAAAGGAACTACGATTAGCCATTGTTATAAAATTGTAATTTTAAGGACTGATTTAGTTCTAAATGTAAAAAAGCCCGTTGTTTTACTTCTATATTTAGTGAATTGCAACCTTGATATTCTTTTAAAATCCATGAGTAAAAGAGATTTTTTTATTTAATGGGGCACATAGAAAATGCAAGAATAAAGTGTTACAGATTCATTCTATTTTGACTGTTAAGTTATTTAAAACTGCATTTTGTTTTACACTTGAAGTGCACCACTCGAAACAGCATTTAGAGACAGTGAGTTGGTCTCATTCAGATTTTTGTCTGACATGAAAAGGAGTTGTAAATGGGAAAATGGAGACACACAGACATAAATAATTATACATTCCCAAGCATATTTTCAGATTACACATCTGGGCTGTGTGTGGATATCTTGATATAATGAAATTCAATGGCCTGCATTATGCACAAAATCAGACCAAATGATCAAAATGGAATCCTTTTAGCTGTAGATTTAATAACTTACGTGCAGACTGAAATCCTCTTGAACTGGAATTAGTGCTTATTAGCCAGACTTCCACATTATTTCTCCAACTGAAAACTCTCTAATTTTATGGAATCAGATACAAATGCTCACAGAAAGAATCACCTGAACTGGTGAACTTGGCTTGACCAGACTCATGAAAGTGATTTTTAATTTTTGGAGTAGTTTGAGGTATTTTCTTTTTGAAAATCGAAAGCAACGCACACATTTTCAATATTTATTTTTTACCATAAATTTCTTACATTTATGCAGTTTGCCATGTTTTGTTGAACTTTTATAATTTGCAAGTGACAATCATATTTCAAAGATATATTTCTTATAATAAGAGACTGTTTTGTCAGGAGCACTTTTGTATCAAAAGGAATTCGTAAGTTCTGAAGAGATAAATTCATGAAAATAAGGCTTTACTAGCTGAATGCTGACAGACACTTCCCTGAAGCACTACACTCAGCACTGTCCAAGTCCCCAAGCACAAGCTAGGCACTAGAAATTCTGTACCTTGTCTCTTCCCCATGCTTTGTATTCAGATGATATTTTTCAAAGTGTTCCTCTGTGCAAATACTTTCCCTGGAAAGATATTGTGCCTCTGGGAGTGCAGGTGATTTTTACAGGTTCTTTATTGGTGATAAGAACCTGAGAAACAGATGATTAAATATGAGAAGCCTTCCTCCATGACTATTGTGTCACTGTTCTACACCTTTCTGCCTACTTTTAAAGGAGTATCTTAAAGTAGTTCATGGTCTAAATGTTCAATAACAGTATTAAAATTACAGCTAGGCTGCACTCAGCATTTTTGCCCTGTGGAGTGATTATGAAGGAAGAAAACACAGCTACCCAAATCTGAATCTTCTAAACCACATTTTCAACTTGTATAACAGAAGGTATGTAATTTATTATTTCTTTTTAAATATCTCTTCCAGTATACCGTGGTCCCAGCGTAACCGTGATTTATAATGTAGTCCAGGTTTTCTGGAACATTTGGCTCAAATTGAAATGAAACTAGAGGTGATCATTTGGCTTAAGAAGACTCATTATGCTAATATGTAATTAATTGTTTTAGAATTCCCAGGCATATTACCAGATATTTAGAAGGAGAAAGAAATAACCACCTTCTTTATTAAAAGAAAAAAAAAAAAGTAATAAAATGGCTATAAAATCAAGGTTAATATTAAAGATGCTATGTGTTGAGAAGGTGCAAGGTTAGCATGGTAACCTAGTTTGTTCATGTTCACATGACTAGGTTTAATTATGGTTACCCCCTACAACACTGTCCCCATAGAGAAGCAGTACAGCCATTTAGGGACGTACTGCCCAAACATATTTGCATGACACTCAGGAGACTGAAAACCCAGAAATCCTAGCCCAGTGGTCCCTTTGCATCCACAGAAAGACAAGGAAAGCAAAGCATGTGCCATTAAGTCTACCATAAAATGGATTATATCCACTTTTGAGTACCAATGATGGCAAGACTAGATTTACAAGATCAATGATATACTGGCTCTCTCCAAGCATCAAATGTGAAAATGCTGAAGTTTTAGCAAAGCTTGCTTAGTGAAACAGAAAAGTTGTTTTATCAAGAGAGTTTTTTTAAAAAAAAATCTCTATTGAATCTATTTTGTAGTTCCTTCCCAAATTTATTCTTTTTTGCACAACAATGACTGGTTGATGTAACAAGAATTATTAACAGCTGATATTTGTTTATTTACTTATTTAGAGACTGTTTGTATTTTGTTTTGTATTGAAATCTAAACAAGAGAATTTCCTGACTAAATTATTTCTGCTAAATATAAAGAAAAGCTGAAAAGTTACTTTAAGAAGACTTTTATTTATATGCACCATTTATGTAATTATTTATGAATGGATAATATTGAAAAATAGTGTATTAAAAAGAACTGTTGCCCTGAATATCTTCTGCTATTGAAATACTTCCTGTGTCAATACAAAGCTGACTTCTCTCCAAGACTGGAATTCTTTTGTGATCTTTTAAAAACTGTAAGGTGTAGTAAAAATCAGTAACGTTTGGAAGTTTTCAGAATCCACTTAATTATTCAGAGAACAATTGTTTCAAAAATGTTTAGATTTTATCAAGTCTGCACTAATAATATCTAGCTCGAGACAGTACTTTGTCTCTCTCTTACTAATGCTATCCAAACCACTAAAGCATCCCAAAGGGAGAAGAACTGGAAGAATTCAAAACTGTCATGAGGCAATTATTACTGGGCAGACTGCTTCATATCCATGTGTTCAGCACATCTATTTCAATTTGTTTCTGGCAAGAAGGAATATAAAATTAAGTATTCACACAGAGGAAGAAACAGGAAAAATATTCAAGGATTTCAAAGTAGGCAATAAACCAATTTATCCAACAGTACAACTACAGATACTTTCAACTGAATGTAATTATGTCAGAGCATCTGGAGGAAAATTCTCAGGGCAAGAAGGATTTCTAATATTTAATCCAGGTAATTGTGTAAATCTATGTATAACTTGCCTTCTGAGACTACCCACGTACATTAGGCAAATTATATACCTGTCTGAAAAATTAAGATATTTGGGTAGAGCTTTTTTCCCTTTCTTTCAATTGTGAATGAAAGTGGCTGTAAACCCCACATCAACTGGAATACAAGTTTCATAGTTTTTCAGCTTAAAAAAATGCTACATTTTTGTTTGTTTAGAGGTTGGGTTTCTGGCTGGTTTGTTGGTTGTTTTGTTGGTGTTGGTTTGTTTATTTGTCTTTTCTTGAGGAAGATAGGCTTTCAAATACTTAGAGATGAAATCTGATAAGGTACCTGTGTGCTTGCTGCCGAGCTCCTCTGTAGAGATGCAATCAGAGGCTGGCTACCCAGTAAGAACACGAATAGCCCCAGCCATGCCTCCTGTGTGTGCCAGGTTTATAATGTGGACAGGAGTCCATCCACACTACAAAAATTGTACAACTAAGGGGAGATGGCTGAACAGTCAAAAGGTTCAGAACTTCACATCTTCAAAATTATCCCAAATTATGGGTTCAATTTTGCCTAGAGCTCCTGAGCATTGAAGGCACCTTTACAATCAATAATGAAGGCAGTCTGAACGGTAAAGTTGCCTTGGAGCCTTGACTACAGGCCACTTTTTAAAGCAATTGCTGAATAAAATGCGGGCATTGCAGGCTAAGGTGGACACGTTTCCAAAAGAAGGCCCCGTAACAGAGCAAAAATAATAAATTGAATCTATTCAGCTGGAAGATGTGTGCATCTACAAAAAAGCCCAGCATTATGTTTATAATTTCTAGCCTCACATGTCCACAGGTATCTCCCATGACACATGTAATTCCTGCATTTCCAGCACAGCACACCCAACCTAGCACCTGTGAATTTGTTGGAAAAGTCTGGTACAAGCTAAATATATTTTAAGTGCTGTTTAAACAATTTACCAATCCTAATCTCCAAATTCCACTGCCCAGTAATGTTCCTGATTAGTGTTGATTTTGCTGGTTGTCCAAGAATCCAGATGAGAAAACAGCTTCTTGAAACATTTCTTCTCAGTGCAGAAGATTTTTTTTTATCATCTCTCGGACTTACAGAGACACTGGGGAAAGATCATGATGGCCAGTCAATGTAGTAAGAAGAAACGAAGTGTCAGCATATGCAGAAGTAGGGCAAAGTTCCTACATAAGAAGAAAATACTCGTTCAAATGAACACATTCTTGTGGGCAAATCTGGGGCTGAACAAAGTGAAATAATAGCTCAGAAAAAGGGAAATGATTGACAAGTGGAGCAGGTTTTAGTCGAAAATATTTTAGATTAATAGAATCTTCAGAAATTATTTTAAGTTTTTGCAACCAGTGTGGCTCTTCTCATATCTTGATGCCAAAGAGTAGGATGTACTTTTCTGCCAGACCTCTCTAGCAAGAGGAGCTTTCAGCTCTCAAAATTCCTGCACAAAGATACTAGATTTAGTGCTTTCAAGCAATCCTCTCGGTGATTCATCCATTTGAACCTGAACATGATACGTGTTTTACATTTATACATGGTTTTCTATCTGCTCCAGCTCTACTGTTTCTCTGCAATTCATTGCTAGGTGGTTTTGTGGTTGTTTGGGGTTTTTTTCTTTTTTTTTTCCTAGTACATGTGCTTGTACACTCACTCACTGCCATTTCGTGAGCATTTATATTTCATAAGCAGTACCTTAATTTTTCCAAGCAGGCTGTTGCAGTTAGAAAGACTGGTGATGGAGTTGATGGGACATGGATTCTAAATGGAGATCAGAACAGAACAGAACAAAACAGTTTATGGATTTCCACATTACTCACGTGCTTTTGCAATAGAGGCCTTGATGCATAGACCAGCAAGCTACAGTGGGAGGCATTTCTCATAGAACTGTGGAAAATTCCTGGCATGTAGACCCACGCTTCACGGGAGAAACTAGGGTAAGGGATGAATTCCCTTGGGGAATAAACAAGTTCCTAAGGCCTTTCTGTTACTCTGTGCATCTCAACTGTGGAACTACTTGTCTTGCAGAATAGCAAAACCACTCATCTCCTGAATGTAGACATGTATGTAATTCAGTTGCTTACATTTAGTAAGGACTGTTTCAGGCACTGCCAGGTATCTTGCTTAGCTACTTATTGTCAGTCGAGAAGAATGGTGACATTCTGTGAGATCTGCGTTGTACCTATTGGCCTCCTGTCTTGGATAATCTTGTATACCTTGGAAGATGTTATGTACCTATCAGTATAGACATAGAAGAATCCCTCTGTTGTTGTCTTCCACTCTGGTGTCAATCAAAATTGGTTTGGGTTGTCATCTTGACACTGTATGGTCCATCTCTACTAACCAGTATTTAGAGGTATCATAGATATTCCGGCTCTTTGACACAATCAGTTTATAATTAGGTTTGCTCTTTGCCCGTGGACAAATCAATTTCTTTGAATGACAACTTGAAATTGAAACAAAGCCATGTCTTATCCAGATGAATACCCAAATGAACATTTATCAGAAGCAAAATGTTTCTAAATTTCTTCCAAGTCTTTCAGATCCAATATCTGTCAGGGAGAATGTGCAGTTCTGGTGATTGTGTGACTGCAGCTGTACTTGGCTTTCATAAATGGGATTATAATGGATGTTGATGAAGCACTTGTTAAGTCATGAAAGAAAATAATATGCTGGTTGTCTGGAAGTGCTAAAGTGGGTTCCCATTTTTCTTAATTTTTCAGATTGTGTCATAATTTGAAGATATTTACTTGCATTCATATGGAAGTGTGTACAAGAAGACTGAATAGATGACGTTTCATACATAACAAAACCATTCTCTTTCGTATCTTTTTAGCTCATATTTTTCTCATTCTTGGATTGCAATGTATGCATACAATTTTTCTATGTCTATAGTTTATGATCGGTTGCTATAAATGACACATCACACTGTTACAGTTATTCACTGATGTTAGAAACTCAGGTTTTGTTGCCGCTTCCTTAGTGGTGTGTGATGGCGATAAAAGGAAAAATGACATTATGGTGTACATATGTTACTGACATCTGGATTTTATTCCAATACCATTACCTATTAAGTAATTTTTTCCCAGACAACTATATTGTGTCTAGTTAGCACAGAAGTACATGAGGACATGTTTTTAGGCACAATAATTAGGGACTGCTCATTCCATCTGTAACTGAAATTATTCCTATCAAAAAAAAAGCCTGGAAAAGAATGAGATATTTGAAAGAAGATTTTAGTGTTAATCAAAATAAACTGATATTTAACAGAATTGGCACTGTTTCTACCAGAACAAATTCCAAGAAGTGTTAAGACCCACATCTTGGTCATAATGACCGTCAATCAAAGTGACATTCAGCTGCAGAGAACTGGATAAGGGATGCTAGTGCATCAGTCCAACTCTACAATTCCTACAGCACATTAATGCTACATTCATCTACATTCATCCCCTTCTGCAGGTTGTACCTTTCGGAACATAAAAAGAACATTTCTTTTGCAGGTCTTTTCACTCTCCTTGTTTTCGTGAGAACGTGTCTAGTTAAACCATCCTATTTCATGAAACTTCAGAACATATGTTGTAATGACAAGACTGTGCTCTTTAATCTACACTTCATTACACATCTTTGATAGTTTTATTATTCTTTTGAATTTTATACCTGCACATGAAATATCTGTTTTTCCTTTTCTTTTTTTTAAAGTACATTGTGATACATATATTACAGTAACCGATTTACTTCCTGCTTTCTTCCTCTATACTGCTTTTAAAAATATTGTGTGCATCAAGAACAGTGGATAATAGGACTAATAGGAGCAAAGTGAACATCTTGTTTAATTTCTGCTCCAATTGCTTTTACATAGAGGTCAAATCTGTGTTTATAGTATTTTCTTCAATATTTCCTGTAAATTTAATCTCTGCAGGGGGTGAAAGTTATTTCATTTTCCACTGTCTTGCGCACAATTTTACTAGAATCATGCTGATTTTAAGTGTATATGACATTTCAAGTTTAACAGAATGCTTTTATTGAGATATCACATTTCACATATTTATTAAAACTGAGTAAAATTTTCTTTCTTGAATTCTTACCAAATAAGACTGTTATTATTCTTATCCTGAATAATTCCAGAATAGAAATGTATGTCTTGAAAGGAGCTTTATATTTTCTGCCATCACTTATTCACTGGTGCTGGCAATGTCTTCAGTAATTAAGGCTTTTTGGACCCATCATTAACGGTGAAAAGATTCATTCTTGCCAGAATTGGGTTATTTATACTCAAAAATCTCTGAGTACTTACTGTAAAATAAAGTCAAATTCAATTATTTATTTGTAAATATTCAGACAATATTATTTGAATATGTGTGAAAGAGAAACCCATAAAGATATACGTTGATTCCCAAACATTTGCAAATTTTTCATTTACATCTGCTCTTGTGGGATCATCAGCCAAGTTTGGTTATGAAGGGGTTTCACTGGCTAAAGAAATGGACTTTTAGGGACTTGCAATGTTTTTTATAATTTTCCCACTGCAAAATCTGTAACTATGACGAGTTACGTAGTTTTGAGTACGCTTATGTAGTAGAAAAGTGATTTTCTTCCTTAATATTTCTGAAGAATCCATTCTTCTCCGGTTCTCTCCCTGCATTACAGGTAACTGACCTTGCTTCCTGTTTAGCATGGGCACAAGTTCAAAACTTTCCTCTAGATTTCCCCCCAAAACTGCTAATCTTAGAGCACTATCAGTGAAAACAAGGGTGGCCTTCCCTCTATGACAGCGTGGCATCAGACAGCCTAAATTTGTGGCAGAGACAAAATCTGGTTCAAATGCAGTGGAAACAAATGTCACGTTGAGAAGGGAATTCACTGGTTGAATTTGCTTATATCAAGACTGTGAGACTAGGGAAGGAAGAACTTAGAACATGAAGAAAATACAGGGAGAACTGGAAACTTTGCGTGAAAAAGGGCATTCAGTTCAAAAGAACAAAGTGACAAGGGGATGGTGGGACTGACAGGAAAATCAGATTTGTGAATGAAGAAAATAGCTCAGCAAACAACAGGGTGGAATCTGATGAAAAGGAGTAGATCAGCTGGTGGGGCAAATTGACCTTGACATGAAGCTAAAAAGGAAAAGGTGAAAGAGTGGGAACAATGCAGAAACTAAAAGAGTAATAGTTTAAAAATGAGTTAATTTTTGAAACTGCAGAAAATGATTGAAAAGAGACATCAGCCAAAATCAGTTACCACTGAGTTAAATAAGTACCAAAACCAAAAGTAGAAAGAAGACTTATATTCTGGAATTGGAGACACAGTGGGATTTTATAACAGCTGCTTTAGTGAATTTGTTTACTTCATTCTCATTTTATCTTTTAGTTGGAACAGCAGAGTTTTTACAGACCCACTTCAAGACTCACTTCAAGACCCACTGATAGTCATTGTAAGTACCTGTATGAAAAATGAGGGAAAACAGCTACAGAATTT
The DNA here is from genome assembly GCA_013399195.1 of Dicrurus megarhynchus. NCBI lineage: Eukaryota > Metazoa > Chordata > Aves > Passeriformes > Dicruridae > Dicrurus > Dicrurus megarhynchus. Next base: position 980,131 of record VXAD01005999.1, read on the forward strand.
CTTCTTGTTCTGGAGTGCTTTCTTCAACTTATTTTTAAGACCAAAAAAAAAAAAAAAAGGAAAATGCTTGAAACCAAAAATGTTAGAGCATTAATATCTGACTGAAAAGTCAACCAGTTAAAAAAAATTAAAAGTAAGAATAAAAGCAACTTCTACTGAATTGATTTATTACATCTTTGTTTCTAATGAAGCACTGTGAGGGAGGGTTTTAGGCTACTGAAAGGAGATGATTTGCAATTCTGAATTGTCATAATGGTCTATGACCAGTGGTCTCTCCAAACCCATTTCCAGTCACAGGCTGTAGGGTATTATCAAGCAGAGACATGTAAGCGATAGTGGTTTTGGATCTGGTCACCCTTTCTTGGAAGGAAAGAGGGCTTAAATTTTTCTGTCCTGTTGGCTGTAGTGCTATTTAAGAGTCCTGTGCACGTTTAGTTTATGGATATAGACAAAGCTTTATTATCTAACCCAAGAGTTTTTTTAAGTTCAAATTCACATGCTGCTCTTTTTCTCTCTGCACAAATTCAGTTAAAGTTGTCCATTATTGCAAGGATAAGTAATATTACCAATCCTGAATAAGCAATCACTTATATATACAACTTACTACAAAGGTGCTTCTAGAGTTTTCATTTCTAATAAATAATTCAAGTTTATTTTTAATAATGAAACTGCTCAGAAGTTAAGGAAAACTGTATTTACATTAGTACTGATCCGACTAATTTGTCAGATATGCATGTCAAGTGCGAAGAATCCTAAAGACTTAGATGTTAGATCAGATTTGAAATTTGGAAGTTCATTTGTAGCCTTAAGAATAAATCGCCTCTGTTATGTGCCTTTTTTCAAAGTTCCTTATGTGCCATTGCAAGGTGACAATTAATGACACCGATCTGCCTGAAAAAAATGCACCCAGTTTGAATGCTTGTAATAGTGACAGAAAGCATGGATTGGACACTGTCTGCCAACAGCAGAAATTGGACAAGAGCCTTTTTCTAAACTCAGTGAGGAGGAATAATTGCTTATTGCTATCCAACTGAGTCCATTACTTTAGGAGAAAAGAAATCTAAGAATAGGTTTATAAAATACGCAGTAACTCTCCGCTACAGACACAACAGACTTAAGGCAACTAAATGTCTAAAAATCTGGCTAAACACTCAAGGTGGACAAAAAAAGTAAGTAGGGCAGTCTCTACCACCAGAATATTCTCTTGTTAAAAAAAAAAATTCCAGATTTAAAATTTTATCTTTACTGTGCTATGAAAAAAAATAAAGGTTTTGGGGCCAAGCCAATTGTATGGGGTTCAACAAGGCTGTGTCAGGCCCTGCCCCTGGGTCAACAACAACCCAATGCAATGCTACGGGTTTGGGTCAGAGTGGCTGGGAAGAGGCCTGTCGCACGCGGACATGAGGAAAGACACTTACACTCACGGGAGGTGAAAGGCCAAGAAGAAGGAGGCCTCTTTATTCAGACAGTTATATACCTTCTTAACAATCACTGTGGATTGGATGGTGAGTATTACCACCCCTCCATCACAGTGGTCAAAGGAAATATCCATCAAACATCCCCGCTCAGGAGAAAGAATGAAAACAATAAGGACAGTTAGACAAACATAGCTGTGTTTACAGAAAATATGTGAGAACTTCTATCACAGAATTAAAAACATCTGAGCACTGCAGAAATCAGGGCGACAGAGGCCCAGCAGAAAAGGACCTGGGGATGCTGGTTGACAGCCACTGAACATGAGCCAGGGTGTGCCCAGGTGGCCAGAAGGCCAATGGCATCCTGGCTTGCATGAGAAGTAGTGTGGCCAGCAGGACCAGAGCAGTGATTCTTCCCCTGTTCTCAACACTGGTAAGGCCACACCTTGAATACTAGGACCAATTTTGGGTCCCTCATTTCAAGAAGGATTTTGAGGTGCTGGAGTGAGTCCAGAGAAGAACAACAGAGCTGGTGAAGGGTCTAGAGGGTGAGTCCTATGACAAGGAGGATGAGTCCTATGAGGGAGCTGGGGTTGCTTAACCTGAAGAAAAGGAGTCTCATGGGGGGAGTCTCATCACTCTCTGCAACTGCCTGAAAAGAGGTTGTAGCCTGGCGGGGGTCGTCCTCTTCTCCCAACTCATGACAGAACAAGAAGACATAAATCTTAAACTGGGTCAGGGGAGGTTCAGGTTGAGTGTCAGAAGGAATTTCTTCACAAAAATTGTTTTTAAGCATCGGAACAAACTGCCCAGGGTGGGATGGAGTCACTATCCTTGGAGCTGTTCAAGAAAAAACTGGGCATGGCACTTAGTGCTATGGTCTCATTGACAAGGTGCTGATCAGTCAAAGGTTGGATTTGATGATCTTAGAGGTCTTTTCCAAATGAAATTATTCTGTGATTACCTGAAAGGAAGTTGTAGTGAAATGGAGGTCAGTCTCCTCTCCTAGGTTATGAGTGCTAGGAGGAGAGAAAATAGCTTCCATTTGCGCCAGGTGGTTGAGATTGGATACTGGAAAAAATTTCTTCACAGGAAGGGTTGTCAAGCACTGGAACAGGTTGCCCAGGGAAGTGGCTGAGTCACCATCCCTGGGGGTATTTAGTGGACATGTAGATGTGTTGTTATGAGACACAGTTTAGTGGTGGACTTGGCAGTGCTTGATTAACTGGACTCAATGAACTTAAGAGTCTTCTCCTACCTAAATGATTCCATGATTCTTTGTTCTTTGATTCTATGCTTTGTTTTTTTGGTTTTTTTTTTTTCCCACAAAAATGCAGCAAGGGCATAAATGCCAGGACAAATATAAATAGGTAGATTATTTCGAAAGAGGTAAAGCCAAGTTCAATTATCTGCCCTAAATACAACAGAGACTTGAAGGTTAGCATCCCTCAGCCTATACAGAGCCCTAATCTGTAAAATATTGTTCCAATTTCTGTCTTTCTTCTAAACCATTACGAAAACTCCAGTGATACAGTTTCTATCATATTATCAACAGTAGCATTTACCATGGAAAATGTCTTTATCACAACCAAGGCCACGTGGCAAATCTTCAGACACTCTTTTCGGAAGGTAATATGGATGATAAAATTAGATTTCCCATAAAATGATCAGAGGTAGCACACTCCCATAAATAAATCACCTAGTTTCTGATATTTATTACACCTTGAGGAATGCTTAATTTCTTAAATAAAATTTAAAATAAAATAAAATTAAATTAAAATAAATATTTGAATTATATATTTCAGAAAATTAAAGAATGTATTTCATGCCCATTTTAATTGGTTTATGGTTTTCACATTGCTCTTCAAAAGTAGTGGGATGAAACCTGCCTTAACATAGAAAAAAGTAACTTCTCATATGTGAACTATCATTTCCCCTGTCACACTGACTGATATTTTTCCAGAAAGAGAAGTAATAATTTTTCATCTTCCTAACTGGTCAGCCTGTCCTGTAAACAAGTCACAGGCTGAAATATCAGCACATTTGTAAGAAACTAGATTATGATTGCATTTCCCTCAGGAACAGAGTGGTAAAACAGTCAACATGAGCAATACTGTTGCAGCTAAACCTCATAGAGCAACAGATTCCTGTGGTCACAACATCTTAACATTCATAATGAAATTACAGGGAATAATTCTCATAGTCTTGCTATTTCTAAGCAGGTTCATAATCTGAAAAAATCCCAGTAAAAATTGATAAAATTTTAAGCAAAGCAGATATTAAATCTAAGTAATGGAATATAAAACATTTTAATGGAGAGATTTAAAAAATGAGCTACAACAAAATAAAATGACGAACTACAGAGCAGCAGTTAATAGATACGATGATATTCCACAGATTAGACCCTCAACACAAAACTGAGAAACAGGAAAACATCTTTCATTATCAGCCACCAAGGTGAGTTAATCAACACAGCATTCTTTCCCATGGCTTTAGAATGATGGCATCATACTTTGTTACATCTCTAATGCTACAGGAATGAAAAAAGACAAAGATTGTCCCAGATGGAGAATTGGAATAAAATAATGCACACAAATTTTCTTTTTCTATACTCTAGTCCACCTTCATGGAACGGTAATAATAAGTGTTCAAAAATTTAGTGTGGTTTGATGTATTACTCTCAATAATACAAGTTCATCTCTTGTGAGAATGAAAAGTGCACAGAACTTTCATGTTCTGAAGGAGGAAACTTGCCCACTTATAATGAAGGTTTCCCTAAGTTTGTGTGAGTTTTCTACTTGTTTTGTCTAAGTATTCAGAAGATGAAATACAAGGCTATAGGAGAAATAGGAGACTAGAAGAAATCCTAATTTAATATTTTTATGTACCCTGTGGCTTGAATACTTGGTTAGTGTTTTGGAAAAGTACATTATTCTTTTAATAAATCTTTTCTGTTCTGAAAGTCTAAAAAAATACTTCTCAATCTGCCCCAGTCATATACTTCAATGGAGGAACCTCTACTATTTATCAAATATTTCAAGCCCTTGCTGCCAACTTTCTCTGCTCATTTACTGAGGGTACTCTTCAAAACTATGGCTAATCACAATTCTGTGTCATCAAAGACAAAAATATTCAAAATGGAATTGAAAGCAGGTTTTTATATACAGTAATGGATATTTTACAGCTGCACAGAGTTTCTATGATTTATTGCTTTTATAATCTTGTCCTAGACATATGAAAAATACATTTATTCTCAGTTTTATTCTTCCAGATGAATCAGATTTGCATGTGGAAATTTAAAGCAAAATACTTCCAGTTAAAGTGAACTACATTTTTCCTGCTAAATTTAGACATTTATGTGGAAGAAATGTGTTTATATTGATTTCAGTGCTACAACAAGAAAATGTTAGGTGACAAATCTATTCAGCATTGGTCAAGGGAATATCTCATTTGAGACTAAAGGACTTATTCATTACACTTTGCTGTACATTATTTTCTGAAATGTTTTTGTTCAAAATGCCAAGCAAGATCCATCTCTAAGGCTTTCTGCCTCTTCACGGTAAAGAGTATTTCTTGTGAAGGGCCCTTAGTGTTCTCCAAATTTTTTTGCCGCAGAGGAAGGTGAATGAAAAAAATACACAGACTTAATAAAAAGAAGCCTCTTTGTCTCTGTAGGCAATGAGACTTTTTCGTACCTACCTAGCTACTTAAATATATGTACCTAAATATGAATGTATATATGTACATATGTGCATGTATACATAGGCATGTACATGTATCTATGTATACTTCTATAAACATATATACATATTTATATGCATGGCATTTACTCTTGATGTTTAATTTGTTTTTTTTTTCTTTAGGCAACACAGAGTTACATAATTTCATGGGGCATTTTTCATTTGAAAAAAAATTTTTTTTATGTGTTTCTTTTTTTTTTTTTAAATCTGTGTACAAGAACATGAATGAAATGGCTCCGTGCTCATTGCAAAAATTCAGATATTTAGTCAGCAACAGAAATATGTGCCCTGGCAGCCAAGATGGAAAACCGCATCCTGGGGTGCATCAAACACAGCATGACCAGATGGTCAGAAGAGTGATCATCCCTCTTTATTCAGTATTGACATGGCCTCACCTGGAGTGCCAGTGCAGGGCCCCACCACTTAAGAAGAATGTGAAGGTCCTTGAAAATGTCCAGAGGAAGTCAACAAAACTGGTGAAAGAGCTGGAAAGAATGTCCTATGAGGAGTAGCTGAGAAGTTTCGGCTTGCCTAGTTTGGACAGAAGGAAGTTAAGGGGTGACCTCTCTACAGTTTCCTGAGGAGGGGAAGTGGAGAATGAAGTGCTGATGATCACTGTAGAGCTCTTCCAACTAAAATAGTCTATTCCAAAAATATTTTTTGGAGTTTGAGGTATAGGCATCCAAAGGACAGCATGAATTCGTACTAGATCTGTCCAAAACTTGGCAGCAGTGATTTTCTGAATTTTAAATCTCTCTTTTTCCTCTTCATTACAGGTTTCATGGTTTTAAAGTTCAACTTTTGCTTTGAGTTTTCTAACTGCCTGAAAACAGGGTTTCATGAGCATGAAAAATGCTTTGCCTCAGTTAATTTCATTAAGTTTTGCTGTCCAGAATATTTTTCTTTCAGGAAAGTTAATGTCTTGTTCTCAAGATATGTGCTTCTTTAAAGAGGCAGGACAAAACTTTTTGCTTAATTTGAATTTCCACAAAAGATGAATGGATTCCAAAGTTTTTGTTTAGTCTATGCCCAATATTTTAGTAAAAACTTAATTTTAATGTATTTTAAGTTTAATTTAAAATGTGTTTCTATCTTTAATACTTATGAACATAACAAAGTTTTTTATTAAAAAAAAAAAAGCAACAGAACAGAACTAGACAAAGAAAAGATGTTGGTTGAGAAGACTAGCCATTTGGGCATCATTTCAGAAAAGCACTTAAATATGTGTTTAAAAGGAAAGTAGCTTCATTCAAGACAGACAGTAGACAGTGCATGAGACAATATAGAGGACTGTCTCAAAAAGTAAAAGATCCCAAGACAGTTAGAATTTGGCAAGACAATAAAGCTGCAAAAATCAAGCAGTCGGAAATTGACCAAGACTGAATAAGCAGAGTTTTTGGACAACTAAGTTATATGGAAAGTTGTAATTGAACTTGCAAGATGTGCTTCAAACTTTATAAAAAAAATTGTGTCTGGTGTATTCTAGATGTAGTTATCCTTGTGTAGCCCTACTAGCTGGAGAGCTCACTAGACAATAAGGCAATCTACAAAATTATTATTAATTGAATAGAAAGCAAAGGTTCAATCTTCCTGCTGAAAAAGAGGTTTTAGATGCAAAACATAGTATGAAGAAGCAGAAACAAAATGAAACAAAAAAAACAACAACAAAAATAACCCCCAAACAAACAAACAAACAAAAGGTGGGGGAAATGAGGAAAAAAAAGGAAATATGTCCTCACACAAAACATATATGCCATGGGATAATGGGATGCTGTGGACCTGATGAATTACTAAGTTCAAGACACAGCTGGGTAAAACTGCTGCAGGAAGTTCAGATGGAACTATTAAATACAAAAGCCTCAGCTTATTTGCTTTAACTTTGAAATTTAGTGCTGTTTCAGACATCCTAGAAACTTGTGGATATTAAACCTGGGTGAGACCTTTCCTTTCTTGACCAGAACCAGTGAGATAAACTTGGGTACTTCAAGTACACCAGGCATTCATGCTTATGCATTGGATGTTTACTTTACCATGAACTGAATCTCTCTTGAGGTTCTATTGACTGTCTTGGCTAGACAGTTCATTAACTATATTTCAGTCCATTACCTATAATTAAAGCTTAGACATGTAGCTCATAGCTAAGAAGTTGCATGGAGACATCCAAGTGAAAGTGTATTAATGTTTTGCTAACTACTGAAAGCAACAACTTCTGACTCAAGAAACCCCTGAGCTGCCGACTGACAAGAACTGGGAAAATGTTTCAGGAAATGATCAATGACCATTTTAGTCTTGTTGTTTTTGTAAATCCTTCCTTAAGCAGCTACTATTAGTCAACGGAGACAGATGATAAGTAAAGTAGATTAGGTTGAGGGACCCCTGAACTGTCTTAGTACAGCAACATAGATGCCCTTACATTAGTCTCTGGGAACACAGTACGTTGTATACTGTTAGGAGTTAAGAGCAAGTCAGCATAGCAAAAAAACAAAGAAGAAAAAAAGGATTATCAAGCAAGCCAATGAAATCCAGGTGAGATCAGTAGAGAAGAAAAAGTTTTTAATGTCTGCTGTATGAAAAAACTCTTCCTTCTGAAAGGGTTGGAAGTTTGTTAAAATAAAAAACTTGCTTCCTTCAGGTAGTACCTTGAGTTATGTGATCTACTTTACATGAAGGCACTAACACACACCAAATACCAAGGTACTACTAAGTCTGCATATCTGAAACAGATGATTTACCCCATCCTGTGTCATTACCTCTGTACTGAAAACTTTTGTGTCTTTATCTCATATTCTTTACATGATCTAGTAATCTTCTTACTTTCCCACACTTTCTTTGCATGATCCCCCAAACTCCATTTATAGCAGGAATTTACACAGACCAAAACCGCAGGTCTGATCACTTACATGCATCTATCTGTTCTCAGTAATGGCTAGCACACTCCATGGTATGATTTTGATCCACATTTCCAGACAGAACCTAGGAGTCTTTTGAATAAGACAATACAATGCAGGCTGTTTGCAACATGAGTGATGATTTTTATTCTAGGAGTGAAAAGGAGGAGGAGTTTGCTCATCTGACTTTACAATTCCTTGATATTTATCTTCTAATCAGACTTGTCAAGTTTAATTTACTAATACAAATATAACTGGGTGGGTTTTTTTGTTGTTTAGGTTTGGTTTTTGTCCCCAGAAATTGTTTAAACCACTCCTCAAGCAAATCTCCATGCTACCAGGGTACCAGAACATATCACAGCTTTATTATCCTTTTCTCTCTTAGCTTTTTAATTTCCTTGTGGTTATTTTCACATTTATGCTTTAACTACTGTCTATGTCTGACCTTGCCATTGGCTTCAGATGGTTAGTGTTCGTATAAAACCACACCATGCTTTCTGTGAAGCAGGTAGTTAAGGCATTGATCCTACAGATTCTGTTCCTGTAATCCTCTCTCCCCACAAACATAGACAGTTTTTAGGAACAGCTGCATCACGATGGAGTACAAAGACAAAATATTTCCTGTAAATAATGCATGGATTCTCAGAAAAGTGTGCTCCAAGAGAAATTACAATTTTATCTGTAGAAGTAGAGAAACTCCAAAACCTTTGGGGGAAACAACATATTTTTATTATTCTCTCATAAATTGCCTAATCCACTGACGTCCACTGGAGCGGAGATGAAATAAATTCATGCAGCTGTGTATTACAATGCCAAAATATACACTGGGTTCTGTGCACTAATATGTATGTTACAGCTATAAATCTGGTAATTAACCTGTTAAATAGATTGCCATTGTCTGTGAATACTTACATTTTTGCAATCACCATTGGCATATTTGATAGTAGCAAAGAAAACTTTACATTTCCAACAAGATTAAAATGCATCAAATGAGTTAAAGTCTTAAAAACCTGATGTAATGAAGTAATTTCTGAACTTGCTACTAATGACACTCTCATAAGTCACAGGTTGTTCTCTCAAGAAATGGGAATTTTTGGCTGGGAATTATAAGACAACTTATTTAAATCCTCACTAAGGAACCTATTGCATGTTCATTTCATTTTTTAATAAATTGTCTTTCAAAAGTTCTCAACAACATGCAATGGTTTCCATGGCTTTCTGTATCCTAAAGGAGAAATGTTAACAGGACCAATCCTTATTTCCTCTGCTTTGCCAATAGGTATTTAAACTACACTCAGTTTTTAATTCAGCAAGGTCTGCAAGTCCATGCAAAATAAAAATTGCAAGCTGACAAAACTGAAATTCTGAGAAAATTTTAGTGAATTTCAAGTTGAATTTCATTTACACTACTGGAACAATTATTTTCTATGAGAAATTATGTGATTGGACTAGTGAAGTACACTTTTAGATCCACAGGGAATATGTGTCACTTTAACAGAATCAAATATTTTCAGTAAGGCTTAATATTTCTTTCTTTGTGAAAGTCATATTATGGAAAAGTAGATTTAAAAAAAAGTGTTTAAAAATAACAAAATAGTATTTCCTCTAGACAATATCAAGTCCCAAATAAAATAGCAGGAAATTTAAATTTAAGGAGCATTGATCTGAATGTTTACTTATATTGTTGGCATAGCTGACACATAGGCAGTACACAATCTTTTGCTATTTAAAATAAGTAAGTTGCCTTTAAATTATGATATCTAATGTTTTAATTCTTTTGTGTGCTTGTTCCTGGCAACAGACCACCTATAAAGTCAATAGATGAACCAGACCTAAAGTGAGCTGGAGATGAATTTTGAAGGAAATGGAAAGCTGTAATTTACAACAAGGTTTAGCCCAGTATATGTTTTTTTTAAACTGCAAAATATAAATAGGCAAAATATAGAAATTTACAGATGAAATTACATTAAATAATCTGTCATATATTAGTTTACATAGAGATCTGCCTGTTAATCACAGAAAACACTTTGGAGATTATAGTAATCAGTGAAAACTGATGGTATGTATGCATGTGCCAAATGAATAGAGTGTGATAAACCTATTGTTCTTTGATATGCAACAGAAATATTTAAATATTATAAACATCCTCACTTTAAAAATAGATTTATTTAACTTGTTAAAGGAGGAGAGACGTTACTTGTGAATGTACTGCATATTATTTTTTCTATGTGCTGTACTGATGTCCTATTCCCTATGTGAAATTAGGACATTTTAGAAACAGCAACAGTCTGAACCTTCAAACAGAACTGTCTAGAAATATATGGGCACAATGGATAAAATATTTAGAACAGATTAAAATTTAATTTCCCCCTGAAAGTTGCAGCAAATTACTACACCTAAAAATAATTACACTTAAAGAAACATTGTGTAATTATCATCTCATATCAGATGCATAGAGGGGATTTCTTTCCTACAATTCCCAGGTACATGTCACTACTACCTGCAGAATGCACAGAGGTACAGACATGCCACCAGAAGGAATTCTGGCCTGTACTCTTTGCTTCTGCCCAAATGTTTCTGAGGGAACATATAAAATTACTTATACTTTGTCTCCCATATGATTGAAAAGAAATAACTGTCTGCCAGGGGTTTTTTGCCTCCTCTTTCTTTTTTTGTTAATGAGCAATTGTTTCCAGAATACTGTTTTATTCCATGTGTCACCACTGGACAATTTATCATGGTATTAAGGTAAAGACCTTCCTTCTGACAAAAGGAAGGTCTTTACCTTAATACCATGATAAAACCTAGTTTTTATCAAAAGAGGTAAAAATACACAAATATTTACTTCAATGCATTATATTTATAGTAAAGCAGATTGGTAGGACCTTTGAAGATGTGTCCATACAATTAAGTAAAAGGCCTAGTCCCTGACTATTCATACTCTTTAATTTCTAACAAGGTTCCTGTTAATGGTTTTGATCTTTGCCAGCTATTGCAGTTCCACATGATGCCTGGACATAGCTCTGGTGGTAACCTATGGCAGGAATATTTCCCATAAGTTTGGGCATAGTCACCATCTCTTTTGGGTGTAAGAGGATTTAGCTGTGTGGATGTGAGCCAAGCTGTACCTGTGATTTTATGTGTTGCTCTTAGCTTGTTTCAATCTTTGCACCCTGAAGAAAGAACAGCTAAATGTAAAATATCTCTTGAATATATTTGTGTAAAGTGGTGTACTGGATCTGGCTGAGATAAAGTCAGCTTACTTCATGGCAGCCCCCATGCTGCTGTGATTTGGATTCATGGCCAAAACAGTGTTGATCACACCCCAGAGTTTTAGATATTGCTGATCAGTGTCTGCATAGTTCAATGCTTTCTCTGTTTCTCACTCCGTTCCCACCAGTGAGTGGGCTAACAGGCCCTTGCACCACTTGCTGTTTTGTGAGGTTCCCCCCTCCACTCCCCCATTCATTTTCAGTCCCTTATTAAACTCACAAGTTATTCTCAGTTTTACCCTTCTTTCCCCTATTCCACTGCAAGGTGAATGAGTGAGCAATTGGGTGAGGGCTTTAGCTTCCAGCCAGGGTCAACCCACAACAACTGGTTTTCAAACCCTGCAGTGATAGAGTTGTACAACCTCACTAGCAATCTAGATTAGGGCTGCCTTTTTAGAAAGCTTTTGGTTTTTTTCCTGATGTATAGTTTAGCTCTTCCTGCTGCATCTTAAAGCCCATCAATTCTTGCCCTATCCACAGTGAGTATAAATGCAACTTTATCATTACCTGTTGTAAAAAATTTTTGCAGAGAAGTCTGGAGGTCTTTATGAGTGAAGTATGACTGGAAATATGTGTTTGAAAAAGAACAAAAGAAACTGCACATCACAGAGTTGTAAGAGTGGCCTGTATTGATAACAGATGTCTCATCAATGAAGAACCTGCACATGAGCTTCAGGAGGATGCCAACAAGGTTACAGTATATCATATATATCAATCCTTTTCTTTTTAGCCCATCAGAAAAACTTGGTGTACCAATAAAGAGAAAATATAAAATGGGCAGCAAAGTAGCCTAAGAATTAGGGAAGCTGAGTTAAGCAAGATTCTGGGAGAAATGACCATCCAGCTGTTGACTACTACAGTGCATGAAAGATCTGCCAAAAAATTGGTTTGTTGCCACCAAATAGAGAAAAACAAAGACAGGACAAGGACTTGTACCCTGTTCTCTGTTGCACACAAGTGATCCTGAACAGACCACTTGGAGTATGAGAACATGTTGAATGAATGAAATTTATGAAAGTAAAAGTGTGAAAAATAAATCTATTGACATACTTGGGGCGGGGTGGGGAGGGGGGAGGAGGCAAGCAGGGGGTAGTGGAAATCACCTTCCTTTTCTAGAATGCCTTTGAATTTGATTGCACTAGCTTCTCTACAATTCCTCTGTGGGGTACGATAATACATTTGAAGGTTGCAACTTCCAGGCTTTCCTTCTCTGACTCTGCAAACCAAATACTTAATTTTTTTTCCTCAGGTCACCTTTTCTACAGCTTGTTGGTTCCCAATATTCCCAAGCCCATCTGGCTCATGACCATTCCTAAAGTTGTACCTCATTGGGTTCAGAACAGTAAAAACCCAGGCCGATAAAAACAATACCTGGATGACTGGGCTAATAGGTCACATTTTACCTGGAGGCTGGTGAGAAGCAGAGTACTGGAGAGAGTCTACTTTAGGCAGGAGGTTTGACTACAGTTTCCTTCCAATCTGAATTATTCCATGTTTCTTTGGATCACTGCTCAAAGTAAATGATTGGAAGGGAAATAAAGAAAGTGAAAGCTATTTTCAAAAACTTTGTGTGGCTTTGTGGATTGTATGGCCCAACAGAGAACCTATTTCTTCACAATACTGCAAGAAATGTTGGCAAATATTCATTTCGTAGTCCATAATAACCCTCAGGTCCTTTTCTGCAAAACACATTATTTCCTGGTTTGCATTTGTATCACAGGATTTCCCTGCCACCATACAATCCTTTCCTCCTGCTGTGTAGGGAAAGAAAACAAAGGAAACTTGTAATTGAGAGAACAAAGAGCATCTAGTTAGAAAGAAAGGACTTTTCAGTCAAAGCAGGAGAGATGTAACAAAGTTTTTAAAAATATAACAAATAGCAGGTGTAGAATAGTTTGCAGAGAGAGCTATTGTACAAGCATTTATCTTTGGGAGATGTTGCTATTAGGGAATTGATCATGAATATTATTGGTTAGCTTGCTTATTAACAATTATACTATTGGCTCTCCAGGCTCACACTATTCTTACCTGATGGTGAAAATATTATAAAAGCTATGTACACTTTAAATAAATGTCTCTGGTTATACCACAACTGGGGACCACGTTTCTTTAATGCGTTGCACTGATGACTTACATTTCACTTAAGCACATTGCTAAAACAGATAAATTTTTCAAAAAAAAAAATCTTATCTTTAAAAGTATCTGCACACCTAGAGCTTCATAGCATCTGAAAATTTAATAAAGATGTTCTTTCTTCCACCGTCATGAATGAAAAATATTGCAGAGTGTTGGATACTACAAAAAACATTTCTTTACTCTCACAAGGAGTTACAGTTATTCTTTCCTAAAATAATTTTCCACTAATTTTGTGTCCATATAACAGTTGTTTAATCTGGACAATATTTCCATTGTTTATTTATAAGACTCTCACGTCATAACTTTTAAAGTCCTTCTAAAATAAAGAGGTACAAGAACACTACTCTCCTTCTATCCACAGGATGCATTAAAATGTAATAGATGTTTAATTGGAGAGTTCCAGTTTCTACCCATACCTATCTTACAGAATGGTAGAGTTCAGTATTTCTGAAAATTCATGCTTTTTTGAGGTATTTAATTGAATCCTAAATGTCACTATTATTAGCTATGGTAAAGAGTATTAGAATTTACTACCTGTCACTTTAAATTAAAAACAATTTAGCAATACAGACTGCTGACACCACTTCAATTCACTTTAACCATCTGAAACTCAGCAAAGGCAAATGCAGGGTCCTACAACTGATGAGCTGTGCTTTTCTTAGAAGTGAAAAATATTTGGCGTGCAGAGTACTGAGATTAAACACAACCCATAACTTCTACCGACATATGTTAATATCAGCATGCAGGGATAAACTCCACTTGTATTAGAGAGACACTAAGAAAAGTAAAAATAAAGAAGACAGACTTCCCATAAAATCATTTAACTGCAGAATCTTTGACTAAAGGTCTGAAACAAATTCCTTCTATTACACTAAATTCCAAATTATTTTCTCATGGAGTGCAATTTCATATTTTGTTAGTGGTGACACTTAATGTGTCGTTTTCCCCAGCTACATTAATATTTTTGAAGGTTCAAAGGCATCATATGTCATAGAACTTGATGTCCATTAGCTGCAATGCTTGTTAGTGCTCAGAAGCAGCTGGACAAAGGAGCAGGAGTGTTCTTCAGGCTTTTGCTAAACTATTTTTCCACCACTGGGAGTAGTGACAGAGGAAGGAGAGCTGCTTTGGAATTCATTTGGTTAGAAAGAACCCCAAAAAAGCATAACCTTTAAGGAACACACAAAAGATGCTGTAAAGTTCGATGGTGACTCTGAGCAGAGTCACAGGTAGTGAGTAAGACTACATAATTACTTATGCAGTTATGCTTTAGAGAGTGTTATACATAAAGTAAGTGATTTGGCTTTCAAATTTTGGAAGGCTTTTAAGTAATTAATTTGGAATATGGAGACTGTTCTCAAATTAACGGATTTGTTGACTAATTCCTGAGGTTAGAGGATTTTCCTAGTATTTAAATGTTAAAATGTCAGTTTTCCTCAAGGTTTAAGAGTTAAATATTAGTTCCTAAGTGTTGAATGTTGTTCCCTAGTTTTAAAACCAAGTTCAGAAGTTTTATTGGGCTAAAGTTCTATTATATCTTTTAAAAATCCTTCTGAGTTTATCTGTGTTCTAGAGGAGAAAACCCCTCACATCTGGAGCAGCTGTGCTATTTTTGGAAACCGTCTGGTACCCGGTCACTTGGCTCCATGACAACCCTGCATTTTAATGAGAAGATTTCCCGCCTAAGAGCGCAGATGACACCACCCAGAGACTGCACCCTAGGAACTGACGAGCCATTGGACACAGGACTTTACATCACTCTGGGGAATGAAACCAATTAAATGGACTCCAGGGGAACTCCACCAATTAACATCTACCCCAGAGGCGGGACTGTGGGCGGAGATGGGAGGAGTTAAGGGGGTATAAAACCTCGTGCACAGAGGGAAAGTTGCTCCTTTTGCGTTCGTTGAGTTGCGTGGAACAATGTTTTGTCAGGGATTAGCTCAGGCAGAGCCCGGTGCTGGGGATTTAGGCCTACCTACTAAAACCTTTTTACCTGGGATTAGCCTGAGTAAGACCCGCACTGAGGGTTGGTTGTTTTGGGTTTTGTGGCCGTATTGGCCGGAAGTGTCTCCGTTCACTGTGGACTCAGATGAGATATTTTTCTGGGAATCGGGCCCTTTTGTTAAATAAACTTCTCCTTTTTTGTTCAACTCAAAAGTGGGTGTTGTGGCTTCATTCCTGACAGAGAGACTGCTAGAGCTTTTTTTTTTCCCCTGCTCAAACTTTGGCACAGGAAGGGCACAGGGAAGCCATTTGCTGTTGGATTAATACAAGGGGCAGAAAGAAAAGAGCCTGATTATTGCCTGCTGATCATTCCCCTGATTCCTTGGCCTGTTCCATGTCTGTTTGGTAGGGATTGAAGGGCATATGCCTATAGCCTGGCACTACACTCCCAGCTGCAGATGCTACAATGAGCTCACCCTCAGCAGTGCCACTGGTACATTCTCCCAGAGCTCCAGCTCTGCTCTCTCACCTGCATCTTACCAGAGCTGTGTCCTATCCTACTTTGAGAGCTTCAAATACAGCGCAGATTGGGAAAGGATACTGGCAGGTAAGGTAAAACTCCTTACCTACCTGCCTAGGTATATCCAAATGAGAATTTAATGCTTTCAAAGAGCTTCCTGAGGAAAACTGCCAATGTAAACCAGGATGACAATGTTGCAATATTTGCAAGTGGTGATAACCTACCTTACTTGATAACACAGGATTTCCCAGACTTTTAATGGAGGCTAGGCTTGCCTCTGCAGTAATGAAAAATGTGACAAGCCACACACTAAATATAAGCAAATTTTTCAGAAAAATGTTAAGAGTTATGCTGGTAAAAATACCAAAATGAATGGCTTCTTTTGGGATGCTGTTTAAAAAACAAAACATGTGAGGAGACCAGTTTAATTTTTCTTCTTGTTTTCAATCTGTTTCTATTTAAGAGTTGGCAAGCACAGAAATAAACTTGGTTTTTTGGTTAAAGAACAGAGATACTTCTCTGCTTGTTTCCTCATAAGTAAAACTGATGCCACAAGAAAGGAAAAAGATGCTCCTTTCACTTAATTTTCAATGAATGGCTTGCTGATGCTTTGCAAGGAAGAGGTCAACGCCTGCCGCAGGGAGCCCAGTCTCACAGTGCAAGAAACATGAATCTGAACAAGGTGGGTAACAGGGGCAAAGGTACCTGAAAGAATGTATTTTTGTGCTGCTCATGGGATGCATTTTGCAGCTCAGCATTCACACATCATAGGGTGCTGACTGCTATAGGAATTCAGTTAATGATGTGCGGTTTTTTTTAATCTTCTCACAGGCAGAGACAGATATATATTCAAGAAAATGGAGAATTGCTATGAAAAACCTGTTCTTGATTCAAAACAAAAAAAGGAAAAGAAAAGAAAAGAAAAGAAGAAAAGAAAAGAAAAGAAAAGAAAAGAAAAGAAAAGAAAAGAAAAGAAAAGTCAGCTAGAGATAGAGATCTACTTTGTACTGCTCAGTTTCCCTGTTAACAAGAAAATGGAGAATGCTCTCATTTCATCCTTGTTAGGACTTAACTGATCTCCTGCAACAGCTGTAAACTTTTGATAGTATAACTTGGAAATAATAATTCAGAACCACTTGCATTTTTTCTGAAAACCTTTTTGAGATGGTGAGGAGTTTTCCCTAGTGGTTTCTTGTCCCATCCAAATCCTTGCTCTATTTCTGACACTTCAGAAACTGGAAAATCTCTGAAATCTGTGTAAAGATCTGGAACTAGATCCATCCACCCAGTGGTCAGGTACTTCTGTGCATTCCTTCCACAGAAGCCTCATTCACCTCTAAGTACCACAGGCAAGATGCAGCTCTGTGAGCTGTCTGCTGTCTTCCTGCTCTATAGGTCAGAGAAAGCAAGTTCCATAGCAGAAAAACAATGAGGCCGTGGCACTATATAGCACCACACGGTGGTTTTGGCAACAGTTTTTAAAACCAGGCTTGAATTTTCAAAGCCACATCGTGTAGTACATTTGTGTCCTGATCATCTTTCAAGACAGAGCATTAAACAGCTCGCCCCATACTTCAATATCGGTACCTAAAAATAGCTAATTGAGGCACATGAGATAGAGGCAGTGAAACTGAACAGAAAGTAATGTTTGTTTTGAACTTAAATAATTACTGCATCCATTCTTGGGCTCTCCAGTACAAGAAAGACATGGAGCCATTTGAATGGTTTCAGAGGAGGGTCACACAAAGGAGTCAGAGGGCTGGAATACATCTTCTATGCAAACAGGCTGAGAGAGTTGGGATTGTTCAGCCTTGGGTAGAGAAGGCTCCATGGATACCTTAGAGCAGCCTTCCAATACCTAAAAGGGGCTAACAAGAAAGCTGGAAAGGGACTTTTTGTAAGGGTGTGTAGTGATAGGACAAGAGGATATGGTTTTAAGCTGAAAGAGGGTGAATTTAAATTGCATATAAGGATGACATTTTTTAGGATGAGGATGGTAAAAGGCTGCAACAGGTTGCCCAGAGAAGTTGTGGGTCCTCCATCTCTGAAAGCATTCAAGGCCATGGTGGATGAGGTTTTGAGCAACCTTATTTACTGACAGATGTCACTCTCCATGGCAGGGGATGGTTGGAATAGATCTTTAAACATTTCTTTCATGTCAAACTACTTGATTCTATGATTCTATAAACATGATACAGACATGCTCCAAGAATGCAGTTTAAAATAAGCATTATACCTCCAGAAGCTCCCGTCTCTGGACTTGTACTATATTCACCCGTATAATTTTAAGTTTGCAGGAAATAAACTGTTTTGAAACAACATCTGAAAAGAAAGAAGAATAAAGTGAAGAGTTTGCAGATGATGGTCAGTGGGAAAAGACTGAAAAAGAGATGTTACAACTGAACTTGTCAGCTTTCTCTATATACCTCAACACTAAAGAACGCTACTTATATCAAAGTAAACCATTAAAGTGCAGAAACACTGGTTTATTGGCAATGAGATGTCTGGATATCCAGACAGCTTAATACCATGGTAAAGCTTCTTTTAAAAGGAGATTAATCTGCATTTTAAATGGAACACCATATCCGTTGTTCTGTTATTCCCACCTTTCTTGAGAAAAAAAAAGGTGGGAATAACAGAACAATGGATATGGTGTTCCATTTAAAAAGCAGATTAATCTCCTTTTAGGCAAATGTGGCAGAAAGAAGCCAGGTGGATTTTCTCAAGTGTTGCCAACACTGAGGATGCTGCACAATTGAGGTTTGACTCCTGCTCCCAATTACACAGAAAAGCTTCTCCAGAAAAGTTCACAGCTGCTGTTAACTCAGTTTAGCTGAATCAGGCTTTATTTTCTGAGACTTGATGCATCTTTATTTTATTGCTAGTTCTCCTACTAGAATTTTCAGCTTTTTTTTACACGTCTCTCAAATCACAGAACAATTTTGAGATAATAGAGAATTCTGTGTGTTAGCACTGTCTAAGGAATCGATACTTCCTCCTGTAACATAAGGAATAAAACCTTCCAAAGATAGATTTTAGACTGACTTCTAAGAGGAAGTGCTTGGCCCTTTGAAATGATTTGTCATCTATCAATTCATTTCTTTAGATTTATGTCCCAGTATATCCCTTCCTCACTAGCTGGACCTTTCAAAGAACTGTTTGGTCAGATTGTATAAAATTACTAATTTGATCTAGGATCATTAATGTAGGATACTGTAAAAGTGAGACAATAGATATATTTTGGAAGCTGAGAATTTTCTTCAGAGACAGAGTATTTTTGCTCCAGGAAATTGTTCACAGAGTGAAGAGCTTTTCCCCAAGCTTTCAGGGAAGACTGCTTACATATTTTTAAATAACAAATGAACTTTTGGAAAATTTGACATATGTATTTATCATTCAATAGTCAAATGGCATCTGAAACACTGAAGAAAGGGCTTTAACCTGTCTAGCAAAGTGTTTTATAAATTATAGATGTTTTTTTCAATCAAGATGAACTTGCGTTTTAAAACCTTTCATCCTTTACCCGTGTCTAGTCTGCTGAAAACTGTTTTTTTTAAACTAAACCTTGAAGTGATCACTCAAGATTCAGATCAATTACTTTTAGTTTTAAAGTCAGTAAAAAGCTTTTTTTCAGCACGACAAGAAACAATTGAGTTTTGCTTTCCCCAACCTGAAGGCCAAACAAGCTTTTTTCTGCCTTCTTGGGAACAAAGTACAAATCTGTGGCAGCAGACGAGGTGTAGAGATCAAGTGAGTGGCCCGTGGTGAGGGGTGGCTGAAAGGAATCACACAGATTTTGAGAAGTGTTTTGCCAGGCTGAGAAGCTTCTGTGAAGAATGAGGATGTTCATGGCAGTGAAAGTAGGCACTGAGTCTCTGTGGAAACCAAGCCTCCCCTGAGACCTCTGTCCATAGTCCAGGGGCTCCCAGGGGTTCAGCCTTGATCCCTGATTCTTGAGAGCCCAACAAGACACCCATGAAGACCCTTAGGTACTGCCCTTGGCAGCAGCAGCAGAAGTAAGACCATGCCAATGGGAAATGGAGACCAGCTTTTTAGGCACAGTGCTAGAACATCTGAGGTCTGAAGCTTCCAGCAAAGGTGAAAAAAATATTGCTTGGGTGCAAGATTCCTGCTATTGACAGTGCATATGTCTTGGATTCAGCTAAATGAATATAACTAGCAGAAAATCAACACTTCCAAAAGATTATTGTTTCCTATGTTCACATTTGAAATAGAGGTTGGCAGAGGGAAAGACTGGACTCAGAAATTTAAAAAAAATTTAACAGGTTTAGTGGTGATTCATGTATTTGACTGTAGAAAAATTTTATGTATTCTACTTGTTTTCCTGAGGATAATTCTCTTAAGGCAGAAGATTTAGACCAATGTTCCGTATAAAGAGTGTTTTCTGAATCAGTCTTTGGCTGAGAGTAAAGCAGGGAGAGTGTGGGCAATGCAAGGAGGGGGAAAATATTGCCTACTTTAATGCAAACAGCAAAATTTCTGAAAGCACAAAAACCAAATACCAATCCAATCAATACTAGGAAAATGAACCAAGGAATCATGCCCAAAGTCAGCAGAGGGAGTTAACTCTTCACAGTCTCAAGGCGAATCCACTCAGAGTATTCTTAGTTACACATTGTATGCTGGAGCTGTTAATTCAAAACAAATCTATGATGTCGAAGTAGGTATGTCATATTGCAAGTAAGGCTTTTTGACTAATTGATTTACACAATGTAGTATTAAAATTGTACTGACAAAACCAAGATTTCTATAAATATACCACTTGTGCAGGAAGCTGAATCCTAGGTCTAATATCCTTGGTGTGGGACTTGAAGAGCTCTCTTTGCTATTTAGGTTTCCTGACCACTGAGGACAGGGCTAAAAGGTTAGAGCAGGCAACCCCTTGCCAGTCACTTCTGTCATCTCCTCTGAAGGTTCCCTTCACCTACTTCCTGACTGAAGTTATGAAGGAGATCTTTGCTGTGTTGCTTCTGGTCTTCTCTCAAATTTGTAACTTCTGCTCAATTCTAAATTAAGTGAAGTAAACATACCAAAGATTTCCTTGGATGCTCAGCCACATTCTGCAGCATTTCAGTATTTGCTTTTCTTCCTCACTTTTTAACATCAGTTCCACCATTTAATACTTGCTCTAGCACTGCAGTGCTCACTGGACAAAATCACTCTTGTGATGCTTTCATCTTATTCCCCTGGCCTCTGCCGTATTCTTGCCAAAACCTTGTATGACTGCAGGGACTGAACTGCTTCTCTGTTCGCTTTTGAGATTCCCAAAAGTAATATGTAAGTTTTCTATATAAGTCATATTCTCAGATATCTCAAAACACACTACCAGTTCCATGTACTTCACTGTTTTGATCTGATTCATTTCACCTATTTGTGGCATATAACATAAAACCCTAAGGCATCAATGTAGTCACCCATGGCTACCTTCATAGTTAATGGGAAGTAGCAAAGACCTCAACAGTGCAAATTAGGATATCATAAAAGAAGCTTTTAGGCAACAGTGCCTTTTCTTTCTTCACTGCCTATCTAAGAACCTAATGTGACTGCAATCCTAAGTGAAATCCCTGTAGTGCAGTGGTATAAATGCACTAGTTACAGCTTGATTTGGATTTTCTTCCGATTTATCTTCACACAATGAGGACAGACCTTTATGTCCCCAACTCTAAGGTATATATTCATGAGGGATGACCATGCCTGTTTGGTTGTTAGGAGTTTACTTTCCACGTGTCATCACTTTATTTGCATTAGTGTTAGAACTTGTATCCCTATTTGTCTTATCATTAAAAATTAAAAAACTGCAAATAAAATCATGGGATTTTTATATTGCTACAAAATGGGTAAAAAAACCCAAAAGCATTTATCGTGGATTTATGTTTTATTTTTGTACCACAAACATCTTTTAACAGAAGCTGACTAAACCTAAAGTACAACATTTTCAGGTACATGAATGTCAGATATTAAAGTCACAATAGTTTATACACTATTATCTGGGAGAATTTACCTGAATATCTATTTCCTGAAGCAATCTCACCATATCGCAATATTTTGACCATACAGTCAGACACTTGTGTCTGAAATATATTTAATAATGTATAGTGCCATTGTTTTTCAAAATAACAAGGCTGGACAAATGGAAAAGGAAAAAGAGCTCCCTGGTTCATATGCACAGCAAGACTTATTTTATGTAATCTAAAGAAACCTAGGAATAAATGCATATGTGTGCACACAGGGATACTCTTTGGTTCATTTCCTTTTTTCAATTCAATTTATGAATGTATATTTTATTTTGCTAAAAGCAAGACAGCTACCCCAAACTGCCAGGCGAAATGCAAAGTGTCATCTGACATCTGCTTTGTTTAATTGCCTGACTGACAGTGAATGCTGAAGCCCATCCTCTCCTATCCAAAGCATTGATTTGTATTCAGGAAGTCTGTGAGTCATCTTAGGCTGCTAGACTAAGGAACGTAGCTCTTCTTTTCTAAATAGATTTGCTTGGCAAGTTACAAGTAGCCTAGAAATACCTTGTTAGTCAAAAATATTTATCAAAGGTAAGTTCAAATCCCCAGCCATAATGTCATTAATGCTGTTCAGTGAGAGTGGCAAAGGCTCACAAAGAAATGATCAGCCCAGAAAAATGTGCAGCATCTTCAGATCCTTTTGAATGAGGTACAAGTTACTCAGCAGATCACGAGAAATATTCAACACATAACAGATGAAGCCCAAATGAAAGAATTTTCCATGGTCTGGTAACTCATTTTACTTGTGCTGAGATTGCTTGTTTCTTGGTATCCCACAAATGAGGTTCCAAAAAAGCAAAGAACAGTCCCAGGATAATTAGTAAGCCAGCACCACAAAGCTTTTTAGAAAATGTATAAAATGAGTACTTGTGATCCTTTTGCCAATCTATTAATTCTCTAATTAAAAAAAAAAAAAGATAAAAAAGAAAGGGTGATGCTTCATTAAAGCTTCAAAGAAGTGATGAAAACCTGCAAAAAAACCAAATAAACAAAAAGCACCTTGTCTTGAAAATCAAAGACAAAACATTAAAGTACTTTTGTAAAATAACGTTAATGTTCATGAAATATGTTTAAAGTGGAAATTGCTTTTGGAAGTTGGGAAATGTTCAAATATGTCACATGCTGGATGTGGCACAGAAGATGCAAAGCACAACATGGTTAAAAAAGACTAAATGGGTCAAATGCAGAATTAAAGTGAGCACAATATTAAAAGAATGTGGAAAAAAACCTATAAAAGGTCCTGAAAATGATATTTACTTAATAACCGCAAATATTTTTCCATTTTCAGTATTTTTTTAAGTTGCCAGACCCCTTGACCTTTCCCAAAACAAAAAAAAAAAAAAACCCAAAAGAAGTATTTAAATCTCATATTACTCAAATTTCAGTTATATAATGGACAGATGATGTTGTTTGCATGTCCAGATTCACTGGGATTCAGTGAAATAACCAAACGCCACTGACTGAGGCTAGCTTCTGTCTTCTGGAAACTTTTCCTCAAGGGTAGCATCTGGCTAATAATAGATATTCCCCCTACAGCCTTTCTTACATTTATGTTTATATTACACCAACTAAAACACTATTATTAGGAAATATTATTGTGCCAAGGAAGTTATTCAGATCCTCCATGTTATATGCTATTTAGCCAGCAGAAAGCAACAACACTGGTGTAATTTCTCCAACTGAGCATTGCTTTTAGCTCTTGAGGCCAAAGGGTGTCTTAGGCTCCTCCAGGGAACACCTGCCCTACAAGCCCCTAGCTGGCTGCATCAGCTCTGTGGTGGAGTTTTGGCCCATGAGGGTGGATATCCCTCGGGAATGACTAAGAGGAGGGAAAGCTCAAGTTGCCTGCTCCTGACAGCAGCGTGGGTGCAGCTGCCTGATAAAACGCTGTATGGCATGTGAGGCACCATTGCACTTGGATATGATCTAGGTGTCATCCAGACACAGACAAAGCAAGGATGAGTCTAACTAGGACTATGGCTGGATGAAGAGCCTCCAAGTTTCCATAACAATAATCAGAATCCCCATGCTTCACACCAGGAAATCGATGCTGAATTGACACATGCTGTTTTTAGAATAATAATCTCTCTCATGCATACAGTACGCAGTGCCCTGTGAGACAAACTTCTGAAATGTATTTGTAGATGAATACACTGTGCCACCTGGAGTTTTAATAAACCAAACCAAATTATTTTCTCTCCATCTCCTATAATTTTATTTATGAATAAAGTATTCCGATTTTGAGCAAGAGTTTACATCCATGAACCAGGAATTCATGAATAGATTTGCAACTGCTCTAAGAAAGGCTCATTGGCTCATCACAAATCACTATTAACTCTGTAATTTGTCAGTATATTTTGGATGCTGGAAAAAGGAGGAAAAAAAAGAGGTAGAGATGGGTGCAAGTGCACTACACAAGTGGGTCTTTCAGAATATTTTCCAGTGTCAATATTGTGGGTAAGAGTCACGAGAACTATCGCTGCAGAGAAATCCATAACAATTGTCATTCAGGGCTTTTTCACTCCTTTTCCTCCCTCTCGCTTGTGCCTGCCTGAGCAGCTATTTTGGCTGTTTCACAGCTTTATTGCATCTTTAGAATTCAGTCTGGCTCAAGTACATTTAAATAGATATGTCCGAGGCTGAGGTATTGCTTTGTTGCTCCTGGTGCAATTGCCTCTCTTTAGGGAACACTTCTTTTTGTCCTGACTTTTTATCTGGAGAAACCGCTAACTGACACCATAAGAATTCTGTGGTGAAAGTGTGTCTATAGGTTTTTATTTTATACAGAAAGAGAAAATGTCTACAGTTAAAGTACTTGTACTTTACCAGCAGAGAATGTAGCAAGTACAAAAAGGTGAGAATATAAATCACATTCCTTTCCTTATAACAAACAGAATATGTCTGTTTTTGTCACCTGGAGAAAGGTTCCTTCTTTAGCAACATGAACAGCTCTTGAAACTGATAAAGGCTTTTCAAGATAAGAAAGTTACCAGCTGAAACTGGAAGAAATCCATCTATTCAGAGAAATAATATGGCTTTCAGCTTTGCCTATCTAGTAAACAAAGAAGAAAAAGAAAAAAAGCACTACCCAACTTCTGAGGATCTACAAGCATGAGGCAATATATTCATGCCAGTGTTATGAGAATGAAAAAAAATCTCACTTGAACTGTCAACAGAACATTCTATTCTTTTTTCTCCTTGCGGAAGTCAAATTACTACTGGTGTCAGTAGATTCAGAAGAAACTTTAAAAACCCCCACTAGCTTGATTTTACTATTTTCTTACTAGAATAGTAGGTTAATTTACGTGAAATTTTACTTACACACATGAACAACTTGAAGAAGGGAAGAAAACTTACCCACTGAGTTGCTGCATGTGAACAAGAGTTTTCAACACAAGACCCTGCTTCCAATATATGGCTCAGGATTAAATGAAACCAGTTAGCCAGCTGTCTGGGTTGCCAGATGGAGTCTCATGTTTACTGATATGGATATGCTGTATTCACGATCCAAAGCCTTGGTTTTGGTTTTTCTTTTTATTCAACACTGTTGAATAAAATAAAAATTGGCATGAGTCTGACACTTCTTTCTTGGTCTGTGGTTCTGATCTAATTGGTGTAGCAAGGCAAAACTACCCCATGGGCTAACTGTTTATGTCCTATCCCAAGTACAGAAGCCTGAGGTTTGGGATCTGAGCACGACTTTCTTCTTACAAGGCAACCACAGTCTGCTTTCCTAACAGAATTCCTTGCAAGAATGTCTAGGTGACTTAGTAAAGTTTTCAAAAGAAAATAATTTTCAGTAAATGTGAATTTTTATGGTTTTTTAAAAAATTTCTTTTCCTTTATTTGAATTGCAACTTAAATGAAGATCATTGAAAGAAGAGTAGGCTGCAAGTGAGAAGAGTTAGACATAGGCCAGGAGAAATACCCCATTGCTCCTACTGCTTTCTTTGTAGATGATTATCTGGGAAATGTGAGAAGTACAATTCCTTCAGCTATTAAAAATTATCAAAGTGTACCTGGAAGCCTTGAAAGGGTATGAAACTTCACAGGCGATCAAAAGATGTGCATGGATTCAGGATCACTCCATAGAAAAATGCAGAAGAGGTGCTGCTTCATTCCCAGCTGTATTGAAGACTTGGTCTCCGATCATATTTTGGAGAAATGCTCAGTAATGTTAGAGAGCAGAGAAGTTCTGGCTTACACAAACATCAAAGGAAAAGCAATGTCTACAGGATATGAAGAGAATCCAGTGAGTAGCAAGGATGCCAAGCTATCCTTCACAGGACACACACATCTGAAGCAAACCCTGAGGCAGCTAGTGCATATTGCTGCAATCCAGAAAAGATGAGCAAAAAGCTAAGGAAGTCAGAACAAAAGTACCAGTCCTGAAATCTTACATCCCTCCAATACAGAGCCAGACAGCTTGAAGTGGCTTAGAAAGCAGAGTACAAGTAGTCCTGAATCAAAAAGCCTGCAGCCCTTAGCAATTGTTTCAGCAGTCTCCTGCACAGGCAGGGGACATTTTCACCAACTGAGGTGATCATGGCCTGGCCTCACCTCTTGGTAGGCACTGCAACACAAGGCAGATTGAGCAAAGTCCTTGGAAAACCCCGGGATGAAGCCACTGCTGAGGTCACATGAGTTGATCCAGCTCTGGGACTGAAGACCTACGGTCTGAGGGACAGAGGCCAGGGGAGTTGGCAGTGGTGACAAACACACCGTGCGTGCCATTTTTCTTCCATGGCATTAAACTGCTAATTCTGCAGAACAAGCAGAGACATGTTACAGTGAATTCCCACCTTTGATCCATGGCAGGCAATCCAGCAAAGCACCTAGAAAGCAAGAGTTCAAGGTTGGTCAAATGGTTGAGACCAAATGCCACAAGAGATGAGAGATGATAGATGTGTATAGGATTGGACTTTGTTGCTGAGGAGGAATCTCATTGGATTTAAGAGGAGACAGCTGCATTCCAGGTGGAAGACAGGCTGTTGCTAATTGGTAGCTGTGAGTGAGGTGTTCTGGCATCTGCCAAGATGACATGCACATGTGTTTGTTTCATTTCTCTTTGAAAGGGACAAGGTCAGGAAGAAGGGAGACCACATTGTGTCTACTTTGAGTATCTTCCAGTGGTCCAGAGCACGCTGCATTTTGGATCTCCACAGTCTGGGCTCCACCTTCTTTTAGTTTCTCCCCTCATTCTTTTCTCCCTTATGTCTGGATCCTGCTGAACCACCCAGAGCCAGTGGGAGCTGAGGGCTCTCAGTTGTGCTCGCCTGGGACCACACGTGCAGCTCAAGGCTGCTGTCCCTGCTGACATATGACCCCCAGTTAGGCTTGGTGAACTTCTGCTGCTATTTTCTAACAATACTCCACAAAATAGTTTCTGTGTTTTCAAGAAAATATGTGCAATATTTAAATCTCTACCTGTAGACAAAAATAGGTGGAGCAATCAATTTAATGGTTAGACATCATGGGTGGAAAATCACTTTTCATCACTGTTGTGGCAACTTCTATTTCCTCCTGTCACAAAGCAGAAATAATAATGTTTTCATGCGAAGGGCTTAAATTAAATGAACTTTTTCAGGTGAAAAGAAAGTATTGTTTTTATCAAGAAAATAATGGTTTTGACAATTGGTCAAGCAAGACATTGTCTTTTTTATTTTAAACACCATTTATTAGCTGTAGAATTTAGTGGTTTCAAAAATAAAATCAGAAATACCATTTAAGTTCTCTTTGCCTCCTGCTATTCATGTTATTTTCTCTGGTGTAAGACCGACAAACCATTAAGCAATCAGTGAAAGGGCTTGTTTTCCCTTTAGAACTAAAAACAAGTTCATGGATGTGAAAATATGGGAAATCTCACCCATATTTTATTAAAGAACGTGTTAATATGTCTTCTTCAGGGATTTTCTCAGTGTGAAAATATGCAAATTCCGTTACTTGTAAAAGCACAAAGGGAACTTGATGTACACTGATAAAAAAATAAAGCCTTTCAGAAAATAACAGGCAACTCACTGGGGCATCACTGACCTATTCCTTTCTCACTTATTAAATGAATCTGAGGACCGTTTCAGGGTTGTATTGATCGCATTTTTAAAATGACAGGTGACCTCCAAATCAGTTCACAGACCAGTGTCTCTTAGTGAAGCACAGAGCTGCTTGTCAGTGGTGCCCTTGGAATTGAAATAGACATTGATGGACAAGACCTTCAACTGGCTGTTTAAAACATGCAGATTTCCCCGATTAGACTGGCCTTTTTTGTTGGGTTTTTGTTGTCTTTGCTGTTGCTTGGGAGTATTTAATGAGCTTTTATTGATTAGGTGTTTAGTGTTACAGTACATTAAAAGAATGTGTGCAATACCATAGTTAAGAATTTGTATTCACCAACTTTATAATACAAAGGTTTTGCTGCAGCTTTATAAAAAAAATTTGTTTTAGCTATAAATATATTCTCTAGTAAAAATACTAAGTGTACAGTCTTGACTCTTATTTCTGTTTTGAAAAAGGTTATGTGAAATTCCTGTAAGTTAAGCAGGCTGTTCTACTAAAATATAATGAGTATTTGCTACTTATGACACAACTCAGCAAGATTAGTTTTACAGGTGTCAGTATATTTGTAGTACCTCAAAATTTGCTGGAGCTTTTTAGTATTAGAAAGGTGAAAACAAATGATGATCTATCTTTTATTTAATATCTACCATATTGCTACATATGTTTATGTTTTATGCATGTTTTATTTTAAATGCAGCAACCGTGCGGGAGAAATACTTTCTTTAGAAAAGGTGGATGTTACATTTATTTTGTCTGAGCCTGATTTTGTTCTTGCAGTATCTGTTGTCTACATAATACTTCATTATAAGGTGTTATTCAAAAAATGAAACCTTGATCACAATTGCAGCAAGTGTTTATTAAATATGAGTGAAGGAAGGAAAAAAATTCAAGTTATGTATAATCATTCCTTCCTTCCTGACTTCCTCAGCAAAGAAGTTTTCCTGGTTTTGATTTTCCTTTAAGAGAAGAGTGAATGTTATAAATTTGTAATTGAATCTATGTTCAACCACATTAGCAATTCCTCCAGCTCACCAAGACAATAATTTTCTAAAGTTCTTTTATTAAAAGCATTTACCTCTAAAGTATTTGCAATTTCCTCTCCAATTTTTTCCTCTTTGAATTAGATTACTCTCATCTGTGTTTCACCCCCCAAAAAAGCTAATTAAAATGGTCCTGGACCAAAAGCAGACTACTCTGTGAGGTTATAGGACATCACTTTCTATCTTGACAGTTTTAATGTATCAATAATTCTCCATGTTATTCTGCCTAATGTCAGTTGCACATACCTGGTTTTTCACATTGTAGATAAATTTGAACTCTTTCAATACCTTTTTTCCAATTTTAAAGTTCAACTCTCATGATTTCTGAGTGAAATTATTCACACTATTTGACATGAATCCCATTTATCCTTTCCCAAATCCCATATTTTTAAAAGTTTAAGTGAAGCCATAGATGTCATATATTAACTCCCACAAAGGGAAGTATCCAATCCCAAATCTCTAAAGGTGACATTAAGAGTATCATATTCTGCCCAACTGTAGTGCAGGCAGACTTCAGACACATTTGTCTCTGTTAGGATGGACACGAGCCTCTCTCTATGCAATTTGAGCTGAAGAACCACAGCCCAGCTCAGAAGTCATCGCTGCATTTATCCTGCCCCTGAGATAATGCTTCTTGCCTCTCAGTAAAGAATATACCCTGTTGCTGTCAGTATGTGTGGAGTGTGAACCAGACCCAGCTGAAGTTGAAGAGCTTGGAAAATTTTACTTTTTCTGAATAAATTCAGAGCTGCAGAAGGCAATTCAGACTACTTATTTTTCAAACATCATCATTAAAAATCAGTTGTTAGAAGTATCCCTAGGCCAACTGGTTAGGGTGAGCACTCTAGAAGCAGAAAATTGTGTTCTGCCCCACCTTCTCTCTGCTTGGGAGAACTTGTATTCATAGTCATTGAGAGCGTGTTAGCCCAAATGCTTGCCTTTTCTTATTCCACACAGGCATCATTTCAGTCTGGGAGGGGTGGGCAGCCATAAATAAGGAGCCTGATTCTGTCACCTGATGATTGAGGCACATTATTTACAGGAGGACAGCACCAGGTCCTGGCCCTTGTGCCAGGTACTTTTGTGCATTTTCCTTCACTATTAATAGGTAAAAGAGATTTTGAACAGGAATGGGAAGCATGATGTTCCTCCTCTGTATTCTTCTAGAAAATACAACCATTTCTGGGTGATCTGGACAGATTTTTTTTTTTTAAGTGAGAGAAAAATCACAAGAGTATGAGAAAACATATGTTACTGTAAAGTCAACGATTCAATACCTCGGTATTATTTGTGATACATAGTTGAATCATTAGCAATCTGTAAAAGTCTTCCTAATCTCATAATGAAAGCCCAGAAACAGATTTTGGAAGTTACAGTGGCTCTGAAATCCAAATTGCTCACAAACTCAGCAATATTAAAAGGGAAAATGTACAAGAAATAAGCTATCTCAAAATCCTTCAAGCAGTATCCACAGTGTTGGAAAATAATTCTGTGTCATCAGGGTGCCAAAATGCTGGTCCAGCAAAAAGCCCTCTGACAAAGATTTTTAAAAGCCTGTGGTTTTTTTAAACCTTTCTAGTAATGAGAAATTGATGCTTTAGAATTCTAAGGGAAGTAAATCCATTAATTGTCAGGTTTCTTTCTATTATTTTCAGGGCATGGAATAGTTGGAAAATTAACTGGAAAAATAGGTTTCAATTTAAAAAAACCCACAAAAAAACAAAACCATCTTTTCATGACTGTGTTTATTTTCATGATCTTTCTGTATACAGTTTTTGAATTTGTTCTTACATTTTTTTCTTGAGCAAAGAGCTTAATGCAAGTTCTTGACAGTGGTTGAGAAATTTACGCTATGGTCTGTTCCATTCTAAGGTAGTGATCAAAGAGTAAAGGCATTTAATTTTTACCTAAAAAGGGAAAATCACAACGGAATTTTGGGAGTAAATTAATTTTAATGGCTACTCTATCTCTTATTACAAGTTATTCCCACAGCAGTTTTACATCTCCTTATGATATTATGTACTTTGGAGTTTTGACTCTTTGCGGGGAAGGGCTGTGCCTTAAATGAAACCCATGCAGTATT
The DNA here is from genome assembly GCA_013399195.1 of Dicrurus megarhynchus. Classification (NCBI taxonomy): domain Eukaryota; kingdom Metazoa; phylum Chordata; class Aves; order Passeriformes; family Dicruridae; genus Dicrurus; species Dicrurus megarhynchus. The sequence goes on from VXAD01005999.1 coordinate 1,011,264, forward strand.
CTCATGAGTGTAAAGTGTTAATCAAAGCTGCTGTTTCTAATGACATAATAACTTCATACTAACTAATCTTTGCAAATGAAGGGGTGCTATCTGTTGAAATGGTAAAATGCTCAGTAAAAGTACATATTCAGAAAAGTTCCTATCAAAGTACAGATGTCATACAAATATGTCTGTTTATGAGATCACAATGAAACTAGGGGAAGAGACAAAGAGATTTCCTAGTTGTCTTTGTTGTGTGCCCGTGGATAAAATTTTAAAGGCCTTACTAGCCAGGAGTGTCATAAATAAAGCAGGAGTTGGGCCAAAAGGCAATCCATGGTAAGGGCAAGTTTTCTGATAGGTGACTGTGGTTTCGCAAGCTGACAGGACAAAAAGGAATGAATAATCTAAAGTGAAAATAATAACTATTTGCCTTTTAATTTTAGAGGGAAGCCTATTTAAATATCCCTTTCCTTAGGCTACAGGACAGCAACTATGGAAAAACAATGCAAAACTAAGGAGGCTGATCAAAATGTGTAGCTTCTGAGGTAGCATGCTCATATTCTTCATATAATAGAGTAACAGCATTGCTGTACATGGTAGGGTTGTCCTTCTGGGTTGTCCTTCTGATTGTAGCCCTCATATTTACTAACCTGAAGCACACTTGTAATGAAAATGTATTCATAAATAAATCAGGTAATTTCCCACAACAAAACCTTTGGGGTGAAATCCTACCCCTATATATTCAACAGGAAAATCTCCATTAATCATAAAGCAGGTAGTATTTTACCCTTTACCTTTTAAAAGTCTCATATTATGAAAGCATAATGAGAAGCTGGTTTACTTGTGCTATTAGTAATACAAACCTCTTTCAGAGCTTTGTGCTAATACCAAGCTTTGTGTTGGCTTCACTCTTGAGGTTTCCTCCCATTTCAGTGAAATAAAATAGTCTACCTATAACAATATAACATATCCTAACTGGGATGGTGGAAAATGAAACATGCTTCTGTTATTTCAGGGATCCAAGCACCTTTGGATTATTCTATAAATACAGTGGGTGCATTATTTAAATGGAGTCTGACTCTATTGAACAGTGCACTAAGCCTTTACATACCACTTTCTGTCTTCAAAGTTTTGAGCTAACACTGACTGAGTACATTAGGTATGCTCATACATTTGTATTAAGTGAAGGAATAGCTTTCTGTCAAGGACTAGGAAGGAAAATTGTCACGGTAGTGTGAGCTTAAGGGTCAAAAATGGAGGCTCTAAAAAAGAAGATGGAAAAGTTGACTGTAGAAGAGGAAAGAAAAGAATCCAGACAAGACAGATTTTCAGATAGACTAAGAAAACAAGTGGCAAAATAAGTGTGAGAGTACTTTCAGGAGAAAAAATACTGTTTAGAATTTCAACATTTCTGTTCATAACAAACCCTGCTAACACATCTGAGTGCATGAGATTCAATTCCCTCACTTTGTTTACACTTAGTGCTAATAATGTTTGTTTGTTTACTTAGCTTATTTTTATTTGGCACACCAAATGGCGTGGGTCTCATCAGGAAAATTGTTCATCACAGCTTTATTGCAGCTTCATATTGACAACCTCAAGCATTCAAAAATAGAGAATGTGGCACAAAAATCATAACATTTTCTTTAAATAGTCAAGAAGTGACATAAATAGATGTGAGGTCTCTGTGTAGGTTGCCATCTCATTTCTGAGTTGTTACATTACACTTACTTTGTACATCAGGCTGTGTATTTGAAAAATAAAAAAAAAGAAAAAAAGATTATTGTACTGCTTAGTCAGCAACTGGGGTTTGATGAAAATTATTTAATTTTATTCACACAATAAAATTGCGAGTGTGGATAATATAGATTACTGAAAGAATTATCTTTACTCCTGGATCTTTCTTTGAGATATTGAAGGTTTTTTGAAGATCAAGAAAATGTAAAAACTTCAGCTAACAGCTGGACAATCATATTTGAAAGGACCAAAGTCAACATGTACTGCTAAAAGTGTCTTGACCTGAAGTTACTGTACACCTATAAATAATTACATTCAGGTTATTACTGAATATTATATACTGAGATTAATTATTCTAGATAGAAATGCTACAATAATATCTATTATGTTGCACTTTCAAACTACCTCTTCCAGGACACAAAAGAGTTGGAACAAACTGTGCTGAGTGATTTAGTGATTTCCCCAATGTCCTAGTGTGCGTTTTGTTTACAGCTAGGCATTGCAACTAGCAAAGCTTTTATTTTACTTTTTTTCCTTGTACAAAACCACTACAAATATTCAGCCTTAAGAGAAGATCAGAAGGCATCCTGCAGACCAGGTTGTAAAATTTCTTCATCCATTTAGATTTTATAGAGTTCAATAAAATTGGTTACCGGTCATAAAATCTAAGTCCCGAATCCTCCTCTTGTGATGGAAACTGCATAGTTATGCAATGCATAGCATTGATCCATGTTAAGCATCTGTCTATCTATTTACTTATTTGTTTGTTTAAACAGCCATACACGTGGATTCAGGTAACTAGTTATGCAGCTTACGCTGGTTAAAAAGTACTTAATGGAAATCTCTCTGGAATCTCAGGGCAGTGAGTGCTGCAGCAACCTGGCAGAATTCTGAAGTCCATGAGCAACATTCACCAGACAGTGGTTTCCTGAATGTAGCTGAAATTTTGGGGTGTGTTCTGTAAATCCCTAAGGGGCTGGCATTCGCCATTTCACAACTTGCTCCTTTCTGCTGGCGAAAATGCCAGACACAGATTAAACAATCACAGGCAAGCTAGCCTGTACTTGCTAGAAAAGCATGTTCTGTGCAAAGGACTGGTTCATTTGGCATGTTTCTTACCATAGTCTGACATTTTTTTCCAATCAGAACCAAAATATCTTTTGAATTTCAGTGACTGTGCAAGCAATTGAATGTGGCCATTGCTGTTTATGAGCAAAACACAAACACCAATTAGAAACTATGCTCAAATCCTTGGTAGAAAGACCAATAAAAGAAGGGTTCTCATCTCTTTTTTGATACACTCATCTCTTTTATGTTTTTCCTCCTTTGGCTGAACGTACCAAATGTTTCTGGTAGTATTGTGACAGCAGAGCTTGAACTTTATCTCAAGTAAGATCCTAAATAGGTGGATGTAGTTTATAAGCATCTTTAATGTCTTTTGAATTGTAATATTTATTGTTATAATTTTTATATAACTTTTTATTTATTTAAATTTATATTTAATGCATGATTATCAGAAAATCAGTAATTCTGAAAAATACCACATTTATTTACCCACAGTAAGACATTCATTTTGATAGTAAATGCACTGGAACATTCCTCTGTAATATACTTCTATTTTCAGCCATTCTTTGAAGTACTATATTGTTATTCAATTTAGCAGCACAGAAGGCAAGTACTGTAAACACCACAATCCATTTATGAAAAGTAAAAATAATTCATGGAGTTTCTAATCCAAAAAAGCAAGCTATGAGTGACCAAATGGAACTGCAGACTGAGACTTATCTTCCAGAGGTCATGCTGTGTTAAAGATTTACTGTAAAAAAAAAAAAAGGGAAATAAAAAAAATGAAGGGTGGTTTAAATATTAGTTACTGGTCTTCTCAAACAATCTTCCTGCCAGGAAATTTGTCTGGGGAAGTTGAACACTTTCCCAGTTAAGCTATATGGGCACAATTCCTATCTTTTGAAATAAATCATCTATAGAAGTGTCTTTGCAGAAAAAATCTTTACTGTGATTAAAATGTAATTGCTCACTGGGAACTTGTTGCATAATTCAGTATCTGTCTCTATTATGGGAACAAACTGTATGGCTTGAGCATGCTTTTAGATGCAGATTGAGCTCTTTTCTATCTCCAAGATGAAAAGAAACCTTGGACTTCTCTGATAACTGCATTTGATTTTAGAATGAAAGAAGACAGACAAATTGGGAAACTAAAATTTCAAGATCAAAGCTCCATCACAGAATCTTTTACAAGCCTGAGAAACAGAATACAATGGTTAGGGTGCTTTTATTCAAACGTGTATCAAAATTGGATGCTTGATTTTAGAGACCGTTTTTCTTTATTCTTGGACTAGCACAGAGTGGATGCAACCTAGAAGTCCAAAAAACTAGATTAGAGGAGAAAAATAGCTGCATTCAGGAAAACCTTTTGCTTGCCCATTCCTGAGGTCACTGAAGTAAGCTTCAAAGGAAGGTACTCATATCCCTTATACTTTAATATATTAGTGTTGTCTCTGTAATTTATCTGCCAAGGAAGAGGCAAACACCAGCAGTGCTCAAAGTAGTTTCATTAAAAAATAAACCCCTGCCCCTAAAGCCCTAGCATTGTATTAGGCTTGGTCTCAGTCTAACATCTTTATTTTATATTCCAAGGCTTTAGAAAAGTGAAAAAAAGTGAAAGGGAAAGGTAAGGGATCTCCAATAACCCCTTTTCACTTAGCTGATCCATATCATGATTAAATCAGTGTTTAGATCACCTTAACCACTCACTTTTCCTGATATTATTTCCTTCTTAGGTGGTTATAGTGAACATAAGATAATTTTTTTTGTTCATAGAAAAATGAAATTGAGAAATAAAATTTCAGGGAAAGAAATGGTCAAGATCCTCAGCATCTACCCACCATATAATCATGTAGATCACAGCCTTCTGGACCCAGTACTCTTGTAAAATTCCCAGCTTCTCATAAATACTTTCAGACCACTAATATACAGACTAAAACCCATAACTTTGTATCTACAAAGATGATGTTGTCACTTTAGCTTTATCCATGGTTAGTCACAGTGGACTCTCAAAAAACCAGCTCACCAGGTGTAATGTCTCTCCCAGAGCTCTGGGAGCTCCTGATTACATAACTCACCTCCATCATATTTCAGTGTTCTGAGAAAGCAAAGATGTGTGAGAGAATTGGGGGTGTTTGCAGTTGCTGATTCATTTGGCAACAGGATGTGCCATAAATTGTGAAGCAGGTGGTGTTTCCTACAGGCTGATGGTTTGATGCCCAGGTATGGTGCATTGTCTTAGTCCAGATGGCAAAACACATATATCTGAGAGCAGGACATAGCCTGCTAGGCTTCCAGCAACTGGATATAATGCATTCTTACAACTGCTGATGTCCCTCAGAGAGCAATCAGCAGCCCTCCCAACCTAATTAATCGTGGCCATGAAGCACCTGGCTGTAGCTGCAAGCACTTCCAAGTATTTTCTGCACTTGTCACACCTTCTGCCCTTTCTACCTTCAGTATCAGCTGCTTGACTTTTTCATCTGGGAGCTGGTAACTGGTAAGGACTGGATTATTTTAATGGTGTTGGGGTTTTTTTGTGAAAAACAGACAGAGGAGTATCGGTGGTGCATGAGGGATACTTGCACTGGAGTCCACAGTACTTTGCAATACAGATTATTTTAATTGTTGCATGGATCCAGACACAGTGTCCAGTGGTGCTGCCTCTGCTGCCAAGTGTGTGTGTTTGTGTTTCTGAATATAAACGTATGCAGGTACAGAGAGTCTTTAAGGAGATGAAGAATATGTACAGCCCTTTATGCCTTCTGAACAGAAAATGTTTGAATTTCAGTTTCCAAGGGGAAGTCACTGAGCCTGTGAAATAGACCAGGAAGAAAGCAAGCAGGGAGATCAGTTCCCTTTACCTCCTTGATCATAGATGAGGAAGTTTAGCAGTAGAATATATAGCCTCAGCATAGGAAACATGATTCAAGCCAGCCAGAGGGAAAGAAAAACATGAGAAATGTGGAACCATAGTGATAGGCTTCTTCCCAGAGGATTTATTTGTTCTGCTACATGTTTTCAAGGCAATTCATAGCTAGTTGTTCAGGCCACCTACTGTCAATTTTTACAGCTGTGAAAAAACATTCTGATGTAATTATTCTGTGACTTTCCAAATGTCAGTGTTGTAAAGGAAATGCTGGGACTAGGAGAGCTTCAGAGAAAAAAATCATAGTTAATTTTGGCTGAATAAAATGAATAATTTGCTTAATCAAACAGAAAACATGTTTTACACAATGCAGAGTGTGCTGCAAACAATATAAGAAATCAGAGGGGTTTTTTCCCTAAAACAAAACTTTCATTAATTTTTGACTAAATCTCAGTTTGAAGTGTACTGTTTACCCAAATGTCTCCTCTTTTCTTAGTTTTACTCCTTTCCATGTAACAATAACGATTTGAGTCACAGCTGCTTCACTAGAAAAACATCTTCCATTTCAATGCAAAGGAGTAAATCTGTTTAAAAAATCCTCAGTGTTAGATTAAACTAATCTATTTCACTCTGCACAAAAATGGACTCGAAATTAACATGATCAGTTATGGCATCTCAGCTGCAAGGCTGGTAACAAGCAGCTGTGAAGGATAATTTCATAAACTATTTCATCCAGAAGCCTAAGAGCATTTCTATTTGTGCCCTGAAAAATTGAGAAGTCCTGTAAACTCTTAGTGCATGGGCTAGTTACAGGGAATATGAGTTTGTTTATATCCGTTTATAATTAACGAGCAAATCACCACAGACATGTTGTGAAAGTGGGTTGCACCTTGCAAATGACTGTGGATATTTGGATACTTAAGAGCTTCTGTACTAAACTGCACCTGGACTCAAACAAAGAACAAGTCAAGAAAGAAGAGTGTAAGTGGCAGAAAACAAGACTGTTTTGGTAGAGAAATGCAAAAGCACTACCAACAAAGCAAAACCTGTTAGCGTAAGTAGAGTGATAGTGAGAAGCAAGAAAAGCAAAACTCAGTGAGTGATTTTCTATCAGCTGTTGAAATCTCCATTTGACTGCTGTTTGCCAACCTTATGGTAAAATAAGACCCGAAAAGTCATGTCTCAGTTATAGTGGGATAATTGATGTCTAACCACAGAGGTCTAATGCTTTGAGATGCCTTAAGATATCCTGACTGGCTTTTCAGCTGCTCATTTCAAAGGGTGCAGAATTCCCATGACTCATGTGATTTTCGCCGGGCTTGTGTAGATACCTTAGAAACTCTGCGACATCTCAAGTGGTAGGTGACATATCCATTTAGGTAAATGAATTTAGGTATCTGAGCAGAATTCCACTGTCTGCGAGGGAATACTAGAATGGAACTAGTAGGGAGAAATGCAAAGTAACGACTTCTGAACTTCTCATTCAAGTAAGGATTTCACTTTGCTAAACGTTTTATTGAGTGACAACTCAACCCTCACCAAAATTACTTGAAACAGATTTTGAATTGCCTTTTCTGGGGAAACAGTTCAGGAATGTACAGTCTATTACTGTGCGAAAATACTGCAAAACATGCAAAACTAAAATGAGTCTATGAATTTCCAGCTGAGTGACAAAACACTGGTTTTTGCTTAATACATGCACAGAACAAGAGTTTCTAAAAGCTTAGTGTATGCAGTTTTAAACAAATGCTAAAAAATTAAACTTCAAAACAAATAGAAGATATGACATGATTACAGCTGTCTTACAGATAAAAGAAGCAGTGACATGCACATGGTCCCCTCTTAATAGGCTACTAAATTGTTTCTCCTAGGTGATAATTCTACTTTTAATACAAAAAGTAGAGCTTATTGGGGGGTGACTAAATGTTACATTAGAATCAGAAAAAAATTAGTTAGTAGGAAATGCAAGTAATCATATAGGCAAACTTCTCTCCACATGCTACAGTCAGATATCCTTAAATCATTTTCCTGGGAGACTTACCTAATGATGGAGGTTGTACAACCTCCCCAGCCACCTATTCCTGTGTTCTTACAATTAAAAGATGTGTTTAATTGTTTTTCCTAAAATACCTTTCCTCTTTTCTATTTTATTTGCTATTTATATGGGAACGGACTATTCCCTCCCTCTTAGCTTGTTCCGTCCTCAGTGAGATTATTAATTTTTCCCAATACCGCAGTGCTTACAAAGCAAACATGACTTTATCAAGCACACGTTACCCTTCACTTTGAAGAGAAATACACTGACTCTATGTACTCAAATGAAGTCCTCACTGCAAGCATTGAACCCATTCCCCCACTTCAAGTTATGAGACAACTAGTACAAGTACAGAGAAATTAGTAGTAATAGTCTCCTAGATGAATGACTAACAACATCTATTAATGGTGTTCAGGAATTATTTTGTCAGTAAGCAAACCATAGCTTTAAACAATCTTGTATTCAGTAGTTGTACCAGTGGATATCCATAGTGGTAAATGACCTTTACCATCCTTCAAATTTGATGAGAAAATTTTGAAAGAAATACTTATACTTAGAGGACAGCTGTATTATTTTGTAAAACATTAGTCTTGAAACTGGATGATTCAATACATATATTTTAAACCAGTTGAGACACATTGGATTGAAGCCTTGAATGCCATGTAATTATCAACTATTGTTGTCCAACATTTTGTCTTGAGCACTGAAGGTTCAGATCTATTGAAATGTTGCTGTAACAGCAGGACACTGCATAGAAAAGACAGCATTTCCCCAGAATGTAAGGTATTGTAAAAATCACAATGAAAACTGTGTTTGAAAAGGGATAAGTCAACAAAGTTTTTCCAGAAGCAGATCTTGCCTAAAAAAATCATCTAAACAAATATTAGCTTCATACATTTTAAACTTCAGGGTATCCTAGAAAGTATAAGAAAAACCCATACAAAATACAAAACCAAACAGAAAAACCTCTAATTATATCAGTTGCAGGAGATAAAAAATTTGGAAACAAACCATAAAATAAGCAGTCATTTTCCCAGTAATAGGCACTCAAATTAGGTCCTGCTTTCTCCTAGTATGTGTTGTTCCGCATACTCATCAATTATCCGAAAGAGGGGGTAAGTAGTGAGAATAAAATTTGCTGACAACTTTAAATCATTCAGGATTATAAACATAACAAAATACTGTAAAGACATGCAGAAGGATGTCAAAATATTGACTGACTATGTAATAAAGTGGCAAATGAAATTCAGTGTTGATTAGTGCAAATTAGCACACATAGGAAAACAAGCCAAACTATATACAATGATTCTAACCATCTACTGCCAGAGAGGGATGGGAGCTATGATTTACTAGAAATGGTTATATGAATATTTTGATTTCATGTTCATTGTTTAAAAAAAGGAAATTTTAAGAACTATTGGATAATAAACATAAAAACAGCTGAAATAACCCTTATATAATAATTTGCTGTACCTTGAATATATGGACTTCTGATTCCTCCTTGTGAAAAGAGCACAGTAGAACTCGTAGAGGTAGAGAAAATAAACCAGTTTTACTGAAGATTTCTACACAGTGATTTCTGTGCAAAGAGAAATTAAATATACTAGATCTCATTGAAAGAAGGAGCTGGAGAATAATGTGAAATAAAATCACTCACATGAGAAATTAAATTGGAAGTCCTTGTTCAGCAGATGAAATGGGATCAGCACAATTTCTGACATGATAGTGGACTTAAAAAAAAAAAAAAATGTATATAAACTATTGCACCCATCAAGATGTTAAGTAATTATTAAACCCATTTAAGAAAAGCATGTTACCACCTATAAAATATTAAGAGACAACTTTGGACTGCTTCAGATCATCAGAGATGCAGATTGTTTCATGCAGACAAGCATCACTGTACATTCTGGTCCTTCACAGTTGGCTAAACTATGCATAGGGGACCCTTTCAAGAGATACTGGAGTAGATGGGCAAGGCTGTGAACTCAGTGGTATTCCTGTTGAAACTCTTGTGTTCTCATATCTGCATTCTGAAAATTATTAAATGATGGCCATGGTAGGATTGGACCAAAGCTCCATCCACCAGAACTTTCTCTCTTTGAGGAAGAAGTTTCAGGGGAGGGAAATTATGCTGATGATAAAGAGACCACTTTTGGTTCATCTGTTTTGTCACAACTCTGGGCAGATCCAGTTCCCTGGAAGGCCTTAGAGGAGTGAAAGGCAGCTCTGTTCAGTGTCAATCTCTGCCTCCCTGTTTTATGCTTTTCCTTGCTTGGTCGTCATCCCTTTTCCATTTTAGGGCACAATTGATTTTAAGCTGCCTTCACATCCCAGTACCCTGGTCTGAAAGCATATCTAGCACATCTGAGGCCAGCTATAGAGCATTAGGACATCCTCCAACATCCATGCCAGTGCTTAGACTCAGAGTGTTGCACAGCCTCACACTGCTGGCCACATGTAATGAGAGCAGAGCCCTCAATAAAAGGCTTTACTAGCACTCTTTATGAACACAAGGGAAAATACCAAAGTGCTTTGGCTGCAAAAGGTTCTCCTTTTAGGAAAGATACCAGAATGCATGTTAGAGATTGGATGTAATGATCTCTATTTCTTTGGAGGATGACAGGGTTTGCAGAAACCAGACAATTACAGCCTGCCCACTGGAAGCCTCCCAAATTATAGCAGCAATGATTTTGTAGCAAACACAACAGAAAGCTGACTGCAAACATAGAGAGAAGCTTCTTGTACTTTCAGTGCTGGTTATTTTAACAAAAAGCTGGGTTTTTTTCAGAAAGAACGAGTCCTTTACATTATTAATCAGCAGGTGGTACATACAGGAGCATTGTAGTCCAAGAATGGGGAGACAAATGTCATCTTTCTTGCTCTGTAAGAGCAACTGATGGATCTTTCTTAATGCCAGAATTTAAACTGGAAAAACATCTTAATTCAAAATTGCTTTCACAGTACTTATTATAGGCAGAAACCAGAACAGGAAGCTTTATTTTTGCTTCTGTTTTAAATCTACCAATTAATTCCTCTATTTCACTGACTCAATTTTGTTATGTTTATTATACAAACACTGTTTTACATCAACATTAATGATGTTCTACTTTCCCACTTCTCCATTTTAGGATTTTTTTCTATATATGTTTGACTGTATAAATAAATACATGGATATATAAAATGAAACATACGCAAATGAAACTCCAGATGGTGAATCCATGCTTTTATTTTATAAATGTTCTACTTTGGAATACTTCTTCAACAGACCTGCTGTAGAGAGTTGGCCTTGTATTGGATGAACTGAATTTAGAGACTAAATTCTATTACTTGTCTATTCCACAAATGAAAATTCCTAGGAAAGTACCTAGAATAATTTCTCTTTTTTGGGTTATATCTACTTTGGTAGACACCAGGACTTAGCAAATATGTCCCTTTGGGACAAACAGTTCCTTAAGGACAATATAATCTAAACTTACTGTAATTCTGCACTGAGGCTTGGTGCAACAGTTTCATGTGACATTTCAATTTGGACCAATCTGTTTATAGTCTTACTGGCAAAAAAGTAGAGAAAGACACCCCGGAGTGGAAACATAAAAAAACTGTTGCTCTGTGAGCCAGTTTTCATTGAAATATAAGCTGTACAGGCAACATACTCATTGACATGTTAGTAGGCTGGTGTAGTGCCCAGGTAATGTTGGATTCAGTGTGTTTACCAGGGTGCAGCAACAGGCTGGTACAGCCAGCACGCATTTCAGGTGTTTGCTGCTAAGTCTACCTTGTAACACTGAGCCTAACAAATTCAATCAGGTCTGTGTTAGCTCAGCTGCTTTTGCACTGCACTCTGTTAGGCAGCGTAAGCATGGATGATGTTTCTTCCCAACAAACTAGAATTACTTGTTTTTAGAATAAAAGGTAATGTACTTTCACATTCTTGGGGTTTTGCACCATCTTGTATTTATGCTTGTGTTCCAACTTTATGTACTATCATAAAACCTGTTTGTGTTATGAACCTTTTTTACACACCAAGTTTCTTTTTTATACATCATTGATGATGCTCCTCTAATAGGAAAAGGTTTATTTTTTTTAGCTTTTCTGAATGTTACAATATGAAACTGGTTCAGTTATTTTATACTTAATATACTCTTAGTTCAGCTACGCATGCAATATTTCTGTAATTGAATCTCCTGTACTGATAGGGCAGTAGCAAACCACAAACGTTATGTAGAGTAAAACACAAGAATAATATGTCAAACAAATTGTGTGGAGAAATGTTCTTATCATATCATATGAAAAAAAAGATGACAGAAATACTAAGAAGAAAATCAATAGATCTTCAACACCAAAAGCCAATTATTTGAGGAAGGTGATACTTTATGTAGTTAATCCTTTATCTTTACTTTTCTGTAATGTTACAACAGCTTGGGCATTATTACACATTCATGACAAAGAACAATTAAGCCCAGGGAGGTGCATAAACCCTTATTCTTTTTGCCTCATATATCACAAGTACTGTCACTCATAACATGATCATATATAAACCTTCTTCTAGGGAAAGCAGCTCTGTGTCCAAATATAAAGAGCCTGGTATTTGCTATCTCCTTAGTTTTCCAGGTTCTATAATCATGACCATCTCACTTTTCATTAAAATAAATACCTAACTTTAATGTGACACAAAATCTCTTACATCAGAAGGATGCTTTAATGCTTTTTCATGCTAAAGTTTGTGAGAACCTAATCCATGGTTATAGTATACTATATTGTCAGGTTAACAGTTCCTGTATGTTCCCTCTGTTGTCTATTTAGCTTTTTAGTTTGTCATTAGTCATTAGAAGCTAAAGCTACTGCTGTATTTTAATTTGAATACAAGCCCCTGTGCTGATACAGTCATTGGAAGCCAAACTTTGTCTCAAGAGAAATTTTACAGTTGAGTTGCTTGCAAAGCTCTCATTTATTTCTGATGAAGTACCATGGTACATGCATAACAAAACTTGGAATGCCTGAAAAGAAAGGATAATCTTATCACACTGTTAATTTAAATTAATAAAATGGAAAACTCCTAGTTCATGAACTACTGTTGCCCCAAAAGGGCAAGATATTCCTGTTATTTGGAAGCTTCTGAATAATCAGATAATTATTAATTCAAATCTAGCAAAATGAAAAAGTGTAGCACACCTTCATGTACATTCCCCATCCAAAAGGCACTAAAACACAGACAATGAACTTGATGCTGGTTTTTAACATTATTTTGAATCAAATATGGAGTAGATGATTACATCTATGACTTGTCAAATTCTCTAGCAAAGCTTTTCAAAAATTTTGAGAAAAAAGAGCCATCCCTTTTTCTCAAAATAATGATGGCTGGAAAGTAGAATTTTCAGAAAATAATTCCTCAGAAGAGCATCCAGTTTCTTGAGCAAGATGTAAATCTATACAGCTGTTCCCTCTTTAAACACTTGGCAGCATGCAATGGCACACTATACTTGACCAACAAAAGCAGTGGAGTGTGAGTTAAAATACCGATAAACTTTGTGCATAATCCTTTCTCAAAGTGGACTGTACCTCCTTTTAAAGCAGAACTAGTGAATTCCATATACTCGTCTTCTTTGGTATTTTCAATGCTATTGATTTACAGGGAACATTAATTTCTTGAGAAAAACTCTCTGTGACTATCTTACTCTAGCTGACTGTGAACTATTAAAACTTGCTTATCAGAGTTTTATGGGGAATAGCGCTGGAGGTTAACTTCATGTAATGCTCTGATAAGTCCTGAAATGGTAGAATTTTGGCTTGTCTTTCAACCAAGTATTAAGTAAGCTGGCATTAAAAAACAGGATTTAAACAGCTCTATGCCCAAGTCTGATTCATCATTGACCTCACATATAAATGAACAGCAGAGGGTGAGTAAACACTACATACTCCACTCTGTTTGCTTGTGCAGCAGACATTTCAAATGGCGGTGTCCAGTGTCTTAGTGCAAGGTAATATTGCTTGTTTCCTGAAAGAAAAGAAGATTCTATAAAAGGAGGTAAAAGGAAAAGGGAATTGGCTCATGATGCTATATTTTACCTTAGTCCACAGGAGAGACACAAAAAGGTGTCAGCCTTCCCAGTGCTCAAGGCATTCCAGCAGAGATCATGGCACATAGACCTGGAAGAACCTGAGCTTATAAACCGAATTCCTTCAATCACAGTGAGATGGCTGACTGTTTTATGTCCAATAAACTGTGACACAATTTCCTGCCTTTATTTCCCAATGTGATAAAAGGTTTTTCATAATGCACCACATAGTGTTAGTGCAGTCTCTACCACTGTGTTCTGTGTTTTGCATCCTGGAAAGGACTCTGGCAAATGGAAGCAAAGCAAACAAGCAAACAAAACCTCTTTTTATCCTCTGCTCTTCTTCCTTTAATAGAACATAAGTGCCACCTTTTATTCAAGAAAACAAAACAACACTGTCACTAAAAGATGCTGTCTGTCGTAAAGCTCATGGTGTTTTGAGCTGAGCAAAAAGACAATTAAAGCCAATAAAGTAGAAAAGGAAACCATGGGGAAATTTAACACAAAAGTAAAAAGCGATTCAGAATCCTGAATATCAGATTTGTAATGTAGTTCCTTCTCTCTTCAGGGGAATAAAATTAGTTATATAAAACATTTACACAATATTCTGAAGTTCCTCTCCGTAAAGATACATGAATTGCAAGTGTCTGACTCAGTACAGAAATATCTGAGGCTATCAGAAGTGTCTAAAACTGTGCTTAGCTTTGGCAGCATAATTTCAAAGTTATCATCTATTAAAGGAAACAAAAATAGTAAATGAAAATTTATTATTGATTCCATGATCAGTGCAGCCTCCTCTAACAAAAAAACCACAACTTCAGCAAAGATGGTTCTTGTTTGAAATGCCTACATGAATTTCTTCTCAGGATTGCCAGGTATTGCACTTGTCATGAAGAATTAAATAGCAACATACAGTGTTCTTGTTGAAATAACCCGTGGATGTGATAATAGAAATATACAAGTGAGGTGAAGTTGCAGATAAGAGTTACAGTAAATCAATGAAGCTTTAAAAACTCAAAAAAACCATCTAAACTTGCAAGATGGGGCTCCAGTAGAAACTATTTGGTGGCAGATTGCAGAGCAAAGCTCCAAGTTCATTGAGATAAATGAGCAAAAGGTGGTGCTGTGCCAACAGATTCAATTGCTTTGCCTAACCAAAGACGCCTAGAGCTGTTTGGGTTACCCTGGGCTATCCTCCTAGACCCTCAGTTGCAACTCCAGAAGTACAAAGGCCACCCCTGTATCATATCTGCCACCCCTGTGTGGTGTCCAGGATGCCTTAAGCTATATCAAATAGCATCAGATTCCTCTGTGTGGTCATTGTTCAGGGTACATTTTAATACGTAAAGTATCAGTTTGTATTTCTTAGTCTTTATATAATACCATAGAAAGCTTTAATTTAGTGCTTCTTCTTGACTGGTTCTAAATTCTTTACCCCACCCTCTCTTCCTTCTGGCTGGTACTACATTAAGACTTAAATAATAAAGGAACAGAAACTTGAAAACAGAACAAATCACTCAACAAAAAATATTAATTAAATAGGTCAGACCAAAGTTCACATAGTGTTTTATATGAACCAAAGTTCATTATCATTCATCTGATAATGGTTTATAGATGATGTTTAGGGAAAAAATTGAAACTGTGATACGTCTTTTTCAGGCTATTTTCCCAGCTTTAAACAACCTACACTACAGGGACTTCCTGAAGCATTAAGCGATATCTTTATGTTGATACATATTTTGTCCACAGCTATCAGAGGTCAACCAATCATTTATTCCAAGTGAGTGACTTGATTGCTTGCAAGGAGTTTATTGACAAGAAAGTAAAAGTTGCTGTTATGGTTGAGAATGAAGTAATTGGGCAGTGCATGTGATTTAACCAGTTTCTGGACAGTTCCTTTAGAGAAAAAAGAAATAAATAGATTTTCCTGTTTCTGAACATAATGAACTCACATACAATGTGACTTGGAATGTGTAATTTCAAATATCAAGATGCAATGGTAGCAAAATATCTTTGTATTGGTTTCACAATCAAAAGTAGGATGAGTTGTGTTTTATCAAAAGGAACTCCAATATCAACAACAAGAATGACAATATTTGTTCGAGTGTGGCCCAGCAGAGAAAAAACTTCAAAAAATAATTGGAAGGTGTTATACAGTGTAGTTGAAAGACAAATTTGTAGTGAGAGACAGCTTCTTTTATTCATTGTGTCAGGACAAAGTTGCCTGTTTATTAAGGAAAGATATGTCAAAAGAGGATCTAAATCCAAGTTCAGTTCTGCCCCACAGAATACATCAATATCTTGGAACTCATATGAAGTGATATTATGTGATAAACTCTTTGTTTTATGTGTAATCTACAGAATCATCTAACAAAATCACATCCTTTTTTTTTTTCATATATTATGGGGTTTACTAATTACTCACATTTTTTACATTGAGAATCTTAAATCCTTAAGAACGCATGTTATAAAAAGTTTATGACTTCCATGTAAGTCAGGGAAAAAATTTGTTAGTTCGTTTTAGTTGAATCCCTTTGTTCATGCATAAAATCTCACTTTTCCACTTCTTTCCCAAAGGAGACTCCTAATGAGTAGCTTTTACCAATCTAGCTTCCTCACTGTCATTAAAGCTGAAAGGAAGAATAAGAGGAAGAAAGTACACTGTGCTTTTCCATAATCATGAACTAGTGTATTGTTTCTTCCATATGGCTTACAGCCCTATCTCAGGAACAAATACACTGGATTGACCTCTGGATGACCTAAGATTAAACTGTTACAGGAAAAAAATAAGTAACAAGGGGCAGCTTAAAGCTAAGTGTGCTCCAGGCAGGGAGATAGAGAGCCTGGTTGCACATGCAGTGGAAATAAGCTGGCCAAATAAACCTTCCACGGAGCAAACTGATGGCACCTTTCCCTCCCCTTGCAGCCAGCCACATAAACTTCCATCATTCCTGTGGACGCTGTGCTCGTAAGCAAATGAGCTCTTGAAATGTTTCGGGGTTTTTACTGATAGAAATTTCTTAGAATATTTATCCAGAGAATATGCACTCTGTTTTAAAATGCTCTCCTGGGAAACAGCACAAAACCATCATGGGTTTTGCTCCAGACCTTGCTACCTTGCTTTCAGTGACAAATGACTAAGAAGACAGGACAAGTCCTTGAAAGTGTCACCAGAGAACAATGATTACATTTCAGGACCTCTATGCTTAAAATGTATGTCATGGAAAGAAAATGAGAATATTTTTACTGTTGGATTTTAGTGTATAACAAATCATGTACCAGCATGTTTTGGGGCACATAGAATGTGTCTAGATGCCCCTGAGGGTTATAGCTTAAGACAAGAAAGTGACTTTGCTTGTGGTCTGGGTTTTTATTTTTCCTTTTAAAAATTTGATTGTTTCAAAGTATGAATTATTTCTTTGCTTATCTCTTTATTTTGAATACTTTCACTTTTATTTTATTTTATTTTACTTTATTTTATTTTATTTTATTTTATTTTATTTTATTTTATTTTATTTTATTTTATTTTATTTTATTTTATTTTATTTTATTTTTTCTCCTAGATTCCTACTCTCCTTTTTCTTCTCTCTGTCTTCTTTTTCTTTTCTTTTTGATGCTCAGAAAGAACATGAAGTGAAGCTGGTAAAGAAAAATAGAAAAAATGTTCTCCGGTTTAGAAAAATAACTATTTTAATGTGTTACTTTTGGTTATTTTTATTCCTGGATTACAATGCACCTAATTTTTGTAGCAAGCTATAGAAGTCACTGTTCCATTTTTCTGTCTCTTATGGTGTGGAATTTTTGTTGTGCTACCATGTCTTTGGAAATAGATAAAGTTGTTAAGCCTCTATCTTTCAAAAACCTGAAAGTATACAAGGATAATCTGAATTCATGACCACTGTATGTGATATATTATCCTGTAGACTATAGTAGTTCGGGGTCATCTTCCCCTTCTTTTAAGAGAACAGCAATCTCTAGGAGATGGGACAGAGAGTAAAGGGAAGAGCTGAGCCAACAACCTCTGTCTGAAACACAGTGGATGTTGAACCTGTAAATGAAATGCTGGCAACATGGAAAAGAATGGCAAAACTCTATCTGATTTCAGCAGAGTGGAATTTTATCACCACTTTAATGAAACAAGTAAAGGGGATTACATGAAATACATCTTTTTTTTTTAACAAATGCAGGTTTCAGACTCAATTTGACATATCAATATTTAACCTATCCTTGTTTTATCATCTTAGAATATATTTCACTGATGGCAGTTCAGAAAAGGAGCCTAAAATATTGTGTGGATCATAAAATGTGTGAGAAAAGTAATATTTAAATTTAAAAAAACCCTAATTTTTTAGCAAATTTCTATTCCCATCTTTTTATCTTATATCTCTGATAATGATAGTAAACTATATTTATTTTGTGATAGCTTCCAAAGTGGCAGTAAATAAGCATGAATGACAGTGAATTTAAGGAACACTCTCCTATGCCACTTGATTTTCATATTACAGCAGCAAAGGGAGGCTACCAACACACGCAATATATTTTCTCTGTCTATTTTTTTAAACAAACTTCCACAGTGTTGTCATCCTGCATACTATTATAATTTTTTTAATAGCTAGTGTTTTGCATAAGTATCTGCCTTTTGACAGTGATGATTATGTAAATAATTTCAGATTTCATCATAAAGCATATCTAGTGTCTCATCTTTATAGCTCTGAAGACCTAAGTAGCCCCCAACTTACAAGGAAGCACTAGAGCCTTTTACTAGCTTTCCAATATCATGATTTTTAGACATTTGGTATCAGAAATTATGAACCTTTGGGCAGTCTTCCCCTATCTCATAAGATTTTTTTCAGTAGGACTCTGACTTAATTCTTCATTCCTGTATGTCTTTTTTTCTCTGCTTATTCATTCTTTTTTTTTTCTCCCCACGCCATTTTCCTTTAGTAACACTTCAAAAACTTGACAAGGTGCCAGTATCTACTTCCACAGAATTATTCATCTTACATTCATACTGATTTTAGTAAGATGTGGATCATGTCATGTGAGATGACCGTTCAGAGAGAATGGGAATATCTAAACAACTCCTTGTTTCTTTCCGTGTTATCAGCTTATTGGTACTCCATCTCCATTGCTCAGAGGAGATACTTTTTCTAATTTTCAGGATTTCTTGTACTTCAAAAGTGATTAGAGCTTCTCTAACCAATAAGCTAGTAAGCTGTTTTCTGTTCTTTTAAATTAATGATCACAGACTTTATTCCCTACAGAAACATGCTTAAAATGTACATAGCAAATGAAGATTAATAGGTAAAGCTTTAAAACTTAGGGTTAAAAAAAGTAATAATAATAATAAATTAATCAAAAACATTTTAAAAATCTGTTGTACTCTGTTCTCAGTTGTCTGTATGTATAAATCAACAGAAAGAAAAAAGCAAGTCAGTAGGAGTGAATTTGCAATACACAGTATTACACCAGAATCATCGTACTGTAGATTTTATTGGCAATAAAAAGGGAATAAAACTCAATAAAAAGGAAAATGTGTTAAAAAAATAAAACCTTATGAGTTTTTTTCTGTGTGCTATCTTATGCAGTAGCATTAGAATCTTCATTTCTAGAGAACTACAATGAGTAAAGAAAACTTCATTTTCTTATGGGTCAACACTTTTTTGTCATTATGTTTTTCTGGTTTTATATGATATCTCCTAGCAATTTTACTAGTTGGAATATCTAGACTATTATGTAGAAAGGGCTTCTGTTTTGTCAAATAATATACTTAAGCAAACAAAGGAGCAATCTCTCATTCTTATTATAAGTGAATACATACTACATACACATATATATATACAAGTATGTATATATATACAAATGTGTATAAACACAGATGCTCTTTTTTCAATGGAATTTCCAGGCATTGTTCTGGGAAGATTGTTTTCTTTACCCTTGACTTGTGTTAAATATTCCACTCAGGTTATGGAAGATGGTTGTCTGATTGCTTGCCCTATTTTTCTTTGCCAGAACAGATAGACTATGCTTATCTATTAAAAGCACTCCGGAGCTACATTAAGCTTGGATACCTGTGGAGCTTGTCAGCACAGGTTCTCACACAGGTCACTGGTTGCTGGGGCAGCCACAAGAACAGAATAACAAGCACTATTTGATATGGGAAACACACATCTGTGTCTTTTTCTTATCAGCATACTGATGAGAAATCCTTTGGATAATGAAATAGAAAAGCTCTCTAGGTAATTTTGGTGCCTTTTTTTTTTTCACTTTTCTAACTCTTGTTGTCTCTGATGCAACTATTTTTATTCTCGAAACACAGAAAGATTTTTTGTAGTGGTTGGGATACTTATGCATCACTTCCAGTTCTTGGAGAGATGTCTCAGTTCAGAAAAGAGCTCACAAATACAGATAAGTAGTTGACCACCTGAAAAAACAGAAGGATTGGAAATATCCACCAGAGATGATTTGGCATAAAAAAATTATACTATGACTATGATTTTAGGGATTGTGTTCCATTGTGCAGGCATAGGTGTCCACCAGCTTGGGACATCTGAGGAAGCTGTTTATATATTTACGAAATCCCGAGCTGGGCGCCATAGGAGACCTACAGTTTTCTAGAGATGGAAACTAGGTGGGACAACTCTCAATACGTAAAAATGCACAAGACACTTATATTCAAGAAAATAACTTGCACTCCATTAAGTTTTCCTTTTTGTTATTGTATTGCTGTTTAATGTCTTAACCCTGGGCTCAATTCAGGTGCCCATGTAGAGGTGATGGTTAAAGGTGAGATTCCCAGGGATAGCCTGCCCAGCCTTAGATGGTCTCTGGTGGTGGTAGCTTCTCATACAGCTCCTATATCACGGCTGATAAATCTATACTGCTGTCTCACCTTCCCTGGAGCATCTCAGACTTTACCAGATACTTATTTAAGGACACCTGCTTCAAATCTCTGTATACTCCTATCTATAAGTTAGAGAAAAAACACAGAGAAAAAACACATTGTAAAGATACTGGTAAATCTTTTCAATAGTGCATAAGAAGATACTCTCTACCATTCTGAACCATTCTTGCATACTAATAGATGCCAAGTATTGCACTCAATTCCCATGATTCTGGGGCTTCCAGATTCCTTTTTAACTGAAGGCCTTTATTACTCTTTTGTACAGAAAATCTACCAGGACAGCCAGCACTGCTGTATTCTCATGTAAAGACCGGTGTACATGATGTTTCTATTTTCAGGGTATACTTGAAATACCGTAATGTTTTTGTTTCATATATGCCTGCTGTTTTAAACCCTTGACCTTTTAAAGTAAAAAATAGCTATAAATTCACCCATTAATGTATTTTCTGGCACTCTCCTTTTAACACAGAATTCTTGCTTCCACACTGTTCAAGTTTCAGAGTGTACCAGAATTTACTGTAGATAAATATTTATCTGTATAGCTATAAACCATAGCAGATGTGCTATCAGTTTATGCTGCATAACCCAGCTCTTAGGCAATTGCCTAAAACAGATTCAGTAACTTGCCAGAATACATCATGCGGTGCCTGGTTATCATCTGAATGACATTACTTCATTTTATGTGTCTGTTTGATTCATTAAAACTTTTTAAGGAAGGATTTCACAAACTAGAATTCCATTAAGCAGATAATGAAAAAATTACCATAAAATAGCAGCAAGTGAAATTTCATTATCTGAATTTTGTATTTTTTTAATAATTTTTTTTATTTTAAAGAACTATCCAAACTGACTCCTTTCTTCTCTCCTTTGCAAACTGAGCTTCATTGAAGCTGTAGCACTGCTTCTAAATTTTCAGTACAAATACATACATTGTATGGCTGTACCATATAATTTTAGGAACAAAATTTTTTCCATCTTGTTTTACACTCTAAATTAGAGATAGACCTCTTTTGACCACAGATCTATCTTCAGGCAAGATTCCTCAGTCAGTTCTGTTTGTGAGATGAATAGGTGACTGAGATCACCTAGCCTTCAGACTGCTGTTTTCAAGATACAGCTGTGCTTAGGAATCTGGGTAGATTCTGTCTGTTTCACTAAATAGGAGAGGGGACAGATGTGAGTCCTGAAGCTTGGAGTCAGGTGCAACAGGCTTGACACATCTATACTTCTTTCTTCTATCTAAACTGCTTAGACCTATTCTCTTCTAAGCCATTTTTTTTTCCCAAGAGCTAGGTCAGAGGGGTCCACACTAAAATAGAGTAAACTACCAGTTAAGCAGCAGTTCAATCAAGCATCCAATGCTCAATTTCACTCCTTGGGTCTCTTTTACCTAGCAGCATAAGTGAGTGCATCCATGAAGAAACTGAAGGTACCATAGATTTGTGTCAATGCTTTAAGTGAAGAAAAAAGTAACCCAAGAAAAAAATTATTTCTTTAAATATACCTCCCTTATTCAGGAATACAAGATTTTTGAGGTTTTTTGTGGAAGTTTTGATGACTTAGGGAACCTCTTGGTTTCTTTCCTAGTCCAAACTTGTGTGAAAATATTGTTTAAAATTTCAGGTTCACAACAGTGTTTCACTGTTTTGTATTAAGCAAATATCATGTGCTGGACATGGTATCTGGAAATGCAAAGGAATGACTCTATCACACTAATATTTACAATATTACAACTTTTTAATAAACTAATTTAGAATTAAAAGATAGCTAGTAACTAGTAGGAAAAAAGCTTCAGAGCATGAGTAATGTGTAGAATGACACAGAAAGAGCACAAATGTGAGCAGGACAGTGCTACTTTCTCCTGGACTAAAGATTCTTGCTGTACTTCATAAAGTAGTTGCTGTATCCTTCTATTTCTCTACTAGAGAAATAGTTTTTCCTCCTAGCTGGCAGACTCATAGGCCAGCTGGAGGTTAGTCACTTTCTAAACAGTATGTAAGGCAGCTTCTGTGGAACAGTGTTTATTGTGGTGAATTAAGGACATCTGATGATTTTCCTATACAATAATAGCATACAACAACTAATGTAAATATTAAAAAAAGATAAAAATATTAAAACATATCTAAGAAAGCAAGTTGCGTAATTTTACTTTGGATAGGAAATTTCAAATCTTCAGGTCGTCAGGTCACCATAGGCTTTTCAGTTCGTCAAGTCATGGGATTTTTTAAATTCCACTTCTCACTCAGTAATTGGATTTTGACAACAGTCTCTTACTATGTCTTTGCTTTTTTTTTTTTTTTTTTTTTTTTTTTTTTTTTTTTTTTTTTTTTTGTGCTGTGGTTGTTTTTTTAACTTTTCCTTCCATGAACACACCTAAATGATCAGTCCAGAAAGTAAGATCTGTGAACCCGAGTTTACTTGGGTAGGCAAATGAGCTTCTGAAGTGTGCAGTACGAAATGTGGAAGCTTATAGAGTAGTCACATGACAATAATGTTTTATCCAAATAACACCTTCATTAATTGACCCCAAACATTTAACTCTGGGAAATACAGCTACTGTAAGAATGCACAGATATAAAAATCAGCAGCCCAATTCACCATTCTCCTCCAACATACTCATCCTCAGCAAAGTACAGGCAAAATCTCCTACCAAACCAGGGCAGTAGCAACAATTTCTCCAGGAATATACCCAGAAACAAGGTTAGTCTACTAATGGGCATTTGGCAAACAGGCTCTGTACCTCAACTGAAAACACAAGTGAAGAAATTGTTGGGAGGGTGGAAAGACATATATTAAGAGATTTCTAACATTATTTTTGAGAGTCTTAATCCTATGTGAGTGGATTTGATCTGAAACATTATGCAAATACTTGTATGACCCTATTAACAAAGTTAATATCTTTAGTCCGAAGTTCATTTTTTCTCCTGAAGTATATCTTCTTGATTTTTTGGGACCTGTATTTTATAAAGGTCAGATCAGTTTCTGGTATTCTGTTATCAGAAAAGTGTTCACCTTCTACGATACAATTCAAAAGTGCTTAACACTCACCTAGAACAGCATTCGTATTGAATTGGAGGTGATGAATAATTCATACAATCTGATTTAACTTTTTTTCCTTGACATTAGATGATAATTTAGCATAGGGTGCAATTAATGATTTCTAAGATACTGACATTCAAGGTTGTGCTTGGTAACACCTAGAAAATTTAAGAAAAACATGCTTTCACAATTAATTTAATGCAGTAGCTACTCTTTGTCACTCTTACGGCATACGAAATCGTACTGCATGTGTTTATGGCTTCCCTAGATGTCTAGAATGCACTCAATAATGCTAGCATGGAAATATAAGATGAAAGAGTTCTTAATATCCCATCATCAGGTTTTGACAACCTTGGCATTTCCACATTGGCTTTGGGAAGACTTCCAGACTTGTAACTCACTTTATGTCTGTGTACACTGCCTTTTTCTTTTTGCATAATGATTTTAGATACTATGTCATACACAATCTAAAACCAAGACCCAAGACTGAACTGAGGAGAGCTATTATGAAATACTAATAGTAATGTTATTAAAGATGATTGATCTTTGTCGCTGTTTAAAATGTGTCAAGATTTCAATCCTCCTTTCTAGATTCTGCCATAGATTTTATGCATAACCTTGGGAAAGCAGCTTGAGGTCAATCTTTCCATTTTGGATATGTAGGTATGTGCCAGTTGTGCCTATTTCTCTTGAGTAAAATGTTTATAATTCCTTGTACCCCAGATGGTGTGAGACCTTGGATGTCTAACGTGTTGACATCAGACATAACTGGGGAATCAGAAAGTATGATGGCATTATGATGGTACCTCTTCTTTCTGGGAAGCAGAAAAACCCGTAGTAAGGACAAAACCTGAAGCAAGTTTGTGTAGGATGCTGTGAGATTGCATTTTCATCTGCAGGTTGTTTGTGCCTGCCACAAGGGAACACTAAGTGCATGTCTATGAGCAACTTGGGTGGAAACTGCTTCAGATGGCCCAGTGTTTTTATGATGCTAAATGTATGTCAGCCAGGCTGTGTTGTCACTTTTACCAAATATGAAGTTGTACTCTGGTTCTTGTTGTTGTTGGTTTTTTTTGGTGTCTTTGCTTCGTTGTTGTCATTGTTGTTGTGGGGTTTTTTGGTTTTGCTTTTGGTTTTTTTTTCCTGAACACTTAGAACAGGCTTTGCAGTAGATACTTGGAAATATCAGATTAAAGTTCTTGCAGAATACTTATCCCCAGCACGTTCTGACAACCTTGAGATTCAATGACAGCTTTACTCCCACAGTTTTAAACCCATTTCAGTTATCTGATTTTCATGTTGCTGCTAATGAATCCCACTGGCAGAGTTAAGAATTTTGCCCTAAAATACACTTCATTATCATTCCCTGAAGATTTCTACCATGGGAGGTGGCAGTGGACAGCAAATTTGAAGAACAATTCCTGTTGTGTTGCATAGGTCAGACAACTATATTGGTTTAGGGAGTGTCACTGATGCTCATTTCTTTCTTTCTGAAGACCCATTTATCTTCTAGAAGTCAACAACTTTCTGAGCTAGAAATCAACACATTAGTGATTGTCATCAGAATGCTGCTGAGCTAGTAGAGGTCTGATATCTTGTTTTACAAAATATGATGAATGAAATGTACTTCATGACAGTAAGTCTAATGATTTAGACCTGGAACTGCTTTGGAGTTTTCCAAAATAATTTCTTTGTAAGTTGACTTACACAATTATAAACTATGGAATCTCGGAATTTATTTTGTGACAAATCCTGCAGTCTTTATTCTACTCTAAAGCAAAATAGTGAATTACCACATTTCTTACATCTCACATGGCATGGAAAATAGGGCAAATTAGAATAAAATAATTTATATTAGAATGGATTCTAAGAAGAAAACAGCTGTTGCAGTTTAGATAATAAATGAAAAGAAATTAGGTTATCTTGGGAATCATAACTTCTAGCACTAAGCTTGATATAGAACCACTTTCTTTCAACACTTTGTTGTCTGAAGAAAAAATAAACATAAATTCCAGCATAGGAATAGGTTTAGTTAGATTTTACATTATTCATTAATGATTCCTTTTCCTTCATTTTGAGAAACTCCCTGTCCTACCTTACTGTTTCGAGTAAGGATGTATTTAAAATGTCGCATGAATAAGTTTTTGGCTTTTTTTTAATCAAACCAACATAAGGTTGGGTGGGAAACAAAAAAAATTAACCTTGGAAGATGCACAGTGCATTTTTTGACTTTTTTTTGCAGATAAGATGCAATTCATATCCTAACATAGGAGCAAGATGTTTTTTATGCTAAAACCTCTGTTTTGAGAAACCTTGTCTGGTTAGGCCTGAGAAAGTCACTTTTCAGTACCCAAAGTAGTCACCTCCTAAATTTTCTACGTTTGTAAATATCACAACGTGCTTAATTTATTACTTTATTTGCTTTAGCATATCTCTATTGTCACAGTAGAAACACATTTTTTGTGTGTTTCAGAAAACGGTATTTTGAGTGATTTAGAACATCTTTGTATTATTTCTCTCTATTGGCTGCAGAATGAAATGTTATTACTTCAACTGAAAAGCATAGTGCTGTAGGTAGTGCCTATATGCACTTTGCAGCTACACTAATCCACAGAGAACTACTTGTGCTGTAAACAAATACACCTTCAGATTAGTATAGCTACAAAGAATGAAAATTTGGATGATCCAGAAGACTGGATGTCTGGATGAGGAGTAAAATAATTTAGTTTATCTAGACTAACAAAAAAACCCATGAGGTATATTTGCTATGTATAGATGTTTTGGAATTCAAAAAAAGGTAAGATTTACTTTAGTTGAAGAACAAAAGAAAAAAAACCAACTGGACCATGCATAAGATATATTCAAAGAAGAAATCAGAAAAAGCTTTTTAACCAATGGAGTACTGTGATTATGTTATGACTTTCCAGTAAACCTTCTGTTGTCTTTCAGATGAGAAATACATGCAAATAGTCCTGTAACTGTGTTTGAAGCCCATATGCATTGTTGTGGCACAATTTCAGTACTATCTGCTCTATAATCCAAAAATCTATAATTTTGTATTATGCTGGGTGTTTAAAAAAACTAATCAATTTTTTTCCACTGGCAAATTGATTTGTGATTTAAAATGTAGTCATTAGGCAGTATAAGTGTACCTTTTATCAGCTGCAGTTTATACTAAGTGTATGATGCCTAATTAATGATAAAATTATAATATTAAAATGTACTTTTAATACTGTATATTTATACATTTTTTTCTGAAATGTTAGAAAACATGTTTTCTGGATTCTTTTGAGAGCATATACAAATATGTGTGTATACACACATACAGATATATAAACTTATTTTTACACAGCCCTTCAACATTTCCAATTTCAGTTTCCATAATTTTAGATCACCAGCACAAGAAAAATTATCATAGTTTCTTTCACTGCTGTTTCCCCTCTTCTGCTGCCTAACAAGCTATACCAGAACCACTGTAAAAACAGAAAACTGATTATTGGCACGCAGAAGATACTTAAAAGGGAAGGTCCAGGTTAACTTGAAAAAAATTTTGAAGAAATTTTCTTTTCTTCTTTTTTGAATCCATGCAAATTTGTTTAAAATGTACATAACCAGTTAAAATGAAAGGATAAAATGAATTATGTCAAAAGCAAGAAAAAAAGAACTAGAACATTAACCAGCCAAAATAGTTGTGGCAGTTTTTGAGCATTTTCTTATATTATGTATTTCCAGTGACTTGATAGATCTTCAGACAGATTTATTAACTTCAATTTTGGCCCAACTCAACTTTGTTCCCATTTTACTGTTGAGGAGTTACAGTGTCAAAGTCTTCTAAGTGCAGGGTAGATATTACTTGGGGTGAATTAATATTAATAAATTTGACCAGAGTTTGTGTTGGGATTCATTATGCTAAACCACATCAAGTGAAAGAGAGTTGCTCCTTGTTTAAATGACTTACTCACAGAGCATATAGTCATGCCCCTCCTAAACTGCAGGTCAGAAATTCAGTCAGAGATAAACTTTTACACCTGTGAGGTTTTGATCACATCATCCTCATTTACTTTAATAGGATTTGGACTGTCAAGCCAATAGACACTGCAGACAGTTGTAAGAGGTGGGCTGCATAGAGAATTTCTCCTTTGTAACCTGCCTGCTTCTTGTATTTCAGCTGGCAGTTAAACAGTATAAATAAAGTAGCTCAGTGGGTATCATGAAGAATATTTCACATGCTGGTGAGCTTCATATATTCCAGAGTCTAATGGAAGGTGTAAAAGAGGCTAAAATGTATTATAGATAAGGAAGTCTGATCAAAATAGAAGCTATGGGTTCATTTTTGTGAGGAATTCTCTGTGCCTACTGCAGAGAATATTTTGAATTATTCTATACATTTAAAATTACAAAATGCTTTTTGCTGCTTTTTTTTCCATTCAGCAGAGGTCTCAAAATATGCTCTGTGTACCCACTCAGGAGGCTATTCTTGCTGTCCTGGCAACTTCCCACTACAGCTGCTCTTTTTCCCAATGGAGGGGAAAAAAAGATGTAGGCACAAATACAGCAAGACTTCTTGAAGGCATGTCTCATAACAGTATAGATTGACAGCAAGAATGGCAAATGACAGAAAAGAATTCCCCAGTTGATTAGAAGTCTTCCTAAGCATCCTGCTCTATCTGAATACAGCTAGTGAATGAAGTCTGCCTAAAATTAATTCTGATGTAACAACAGGAGAAGTGAATCATAGAAATCTATGGCTTTGCTCTAAGGACAAAGTGTCACCAGCCCCATGACATTTAAACTAAATATAGAGGCTGTCACTTTAAATGTCTCAGTTGATCTCAACTACTGATATAAAGCAAAGAGACAGAGCAGGTCTTTAAGATACTTAGGAGTCAAAAGGTAAAAGGTTTTATGGGCAGAATACTATACCTTGAACTGTACTTAAAAAAATCGGAAGACACAGAAAATGTTACAGGACTGGTGAAATAGTTCTTTGCTCATAAAACACTACCAGTAGCAGAGCAAGCGTATTCTTTCATAAATACGCTTTCTGAGTGGTTTTCAGATGCAGATTTCACCTCAGTGGTTTTCAGATGCAGATTTCACCTCAGTTGTGTACATCTGTAAGTGGTCCACTGGTGACTCTGGCAGCATTTTGTAAACAAAAAAACTCCAACACTGGCATCAAGACCATATGTATTCTGATAGAAGCTAATTTAAAGATTGGAGGTACTTCAAGTAATAGGGCAAACTGATAAGAATTATTCTTTTGTATTCTTTTGTAATTAGATATATGACTTCTCTTTGTTTCTGGGACAAGACCAAGGTATTTTTATTACATCTATATAAATCTCATGTCTGTTTCATTTGTATTACTGCAGACATGTTCTCATGTTGTAATAAGGGACTGGATACATAAAACCTCTGATGTCCAAATATTTAGATAACTGTATTCATTCACCCCTCTAAAAATCCATGACAAATGTCACACATAAAAAACCAAAACATTTTAAATCCCATAGAACAGTTTATTTAAGAAATCAAACAGAGAGAAGAAAAATATATAACTTGTCCTTCAAGACCCTTTACCTCCTAAATGTTACTATGACTTACTGCTGATTAGCAGTAGAAATATCTTCTTTTTAACTGAGTATTTTAAATATCCACTTTACTGCTTAGTGTATTGTCTTGGGGTGACTTTATGATGTGTATCCCCTATCGTTGCTCTATGCAATGATTTTTTTCCTCCAAATTTTTCGAAACCAGCACATGTATATTCATCTGTTACAATTATTTTTTTCTGCAGACACATTTTGACGAAATGTTTAAATCTTAGAAAAAGAACCCTAAATAAAACTAGCTCTTTTTTTTGATGGTCAAATGCTGGTATCAACTAGTGCACTAGAAAAAAGAGTCTAAGAGTTTCTGAATATCCTTCAAGTACATTCCTTAAAAATTCAACTATTTCCTCTAGAATTCCTTAATATGGTAAATAGTGCTCATTTTTCCATGTATCTCATTCTTCGTTAGTATGTGCTTAACAAAACTTCTTATGAATGAACATCCTAATTTTTCAGATGAGAAACTTAAGGTACAGAAAAATCTCTCATCATGTGTCTCATCTTATTGGCAGAAAAGTAAAACAAAATATCCCACAAATACCTTGAATTCTGTTCTCTTCGTCCTAATAAAAACCAATTTTTTCTCCTTTGCAAGTACCTTTGTGAGTAATAAATGGAAACTAAATGAAATAACAGATATTTTCAAACTTCGGTACTGCTTTAGAACTGAAGTAGTGGCTTTAAAAGAAATTCATATATAAGAATAATTTCAAAGTCTTTTAAATTTCCTGATCTTTTAATGAGTGAGTCCTGGTTGTTGATTATCTCTGCTCATTTTACTCAGGTGATTAGAGGTCAGTGAAATGTTTCTTTCCTTAAAAACAAAATGTTGTCTCCATAGAGTAATTCATGTTAATTCATGGTCATGTGGCCTTTCAGTCCATTAATTAAATTAATGAGACTTCACT
The DNA here is from genome assembly GCA_013399195.1 of Dicrurus megarhynchus. Classification (NCBI taxonomy): domain Eukaryota; kingdom Metazoa; phylum Chordata; class Aves; order Passeriformes; family Dicruridae; genus Dicrurus; species Dicrurus megarhynchus. The sequence continues at coordinate 1,041,471 of VXAD01005999.1, forward strand.
GATTTCACCCATGCACCCTTAATTAAAAAACCTGAGAATGAGGAGCACAAAAAAATAAATTATGGCATTATTGGTGTTGTGCCCAAGAGAACTATTTAATAACAGCTCAAGATAATTTATTGTTAATAAAACCTAGTCAGTCTCTCAAAATGCATATGATAATGTGGAAACTCTGTGACTATTCTGACTTATAGAATCTATTCACTTTTCTCTGCATCAGTCTTGATGACTAATGCTTCATACTTCCAGTAGCAGTAAGGTGGAATATTCAAAAGATACAACTGCAAATCTGAATTTGATTGTATCAGAACATATTTGATGAGACGTTGTAGCTGCTCTTCTGCTGATGAGTTTTGGGTAGCTAAAACTCTGTGTCAGAGGAGTTTAGCATGTTTTCTTGACAGACTTGCCTGAAGACTACTGAACAAAATATTTACTCAGCATATGATTTACTTTGTTTTTTACTGGATCATTTTCTGAGGCTGTTGATGTAGCCTAGATGAAATACTAAATCTTAGAGACCAAAGGAAAGGGCTAAAACTTAAAAAATAAGACACTTTCCATTGCCATGCAAACAATAAGCAAGCAAAGGTATCTGGAATAAAACAAATGGTGTTTGGTGCCTTGAGATTCCAGGAAAGTGAAATTATTGACTTTTCCTAAATTAATGGCTTAATACACTTCAATTTCTGTCATCTTAAGAGAAATTAGGGTTCTGCACAAGCTTTACTTTATAATATGGATGTCACCATCCTGAATAACTCCTGCTGGGAATCTACCAGGCAGCTGGCATTGAACCCCTGCCTGAGGTACCCTTCAAGGCGCCTTGAGCACAGCAGCAGGGACAAGCCAGAAGTGGAGCAGCCCTGAAGGTACTCAGATAACCAAAGGAATACGGACAGAAAAAGAACAGACAGAAATGGCAAGTCTTTTGCTTACAAACATCTAAATTATCTGAGTTTGCCAGTGGTTCCCTGCATGCAACTGCAGCTAAGGAAATATTCAAATTTTATTCACAAGAAAAACTCTTAATTCTTGCCACCTCAGAGATGTATAATAAAGCTATAAGTCATTCCTTTCAAGGACAGCAAAATCAATCGTTTCTTAGTTGTCCTCATTCACACAGAATCATCTGACTCCCTTTTGGTAGGAGTTCCCAGGTTTCCCCTTTAGGAACTAAATTAATGCTCTGCAGATGGATTTTAGTGGCTGAATTCCAAGTTCTTTGTGTTCGTTGGCAATCCATCATATCAGTATATGTCCAGAATAACTCCATTCAACTCCATGACTGGTTTTCACCTTTATTTAAATCAATCCTGTATTACATTTCTACTAATAAGAAATGTGTGTAAGCTGTTCACATAATATAAATATATTAATGCATAGAACTGGGAAGACTTATTTTAATTAAACAAATCTCTCAATGAAAGCAAATAATAACAGTTAAAATAATTAATAATCAATGCAACAGTCCATGTAGTGTAGCATGTTTTAAAAGTTTTTTTTTCCCACAGTGTTTTATTTCTAAAAATGTCTTTTTTAATAATATAAAAATTATAGTTGATGGCAGCTTTAGAATAGAATGATTCTTCCTGATTTAAATTCCTCCACCAATTTTCTAGTGGTGGGAAATACCTAAATCTTGTTTACTATTTTTCATCTTTTCTATTAATAGAAGTTAATAAATATGGTGAAAAAGCATGGTTATTTTTTCACAACCATGTGGGATTTTTCTTCATATCATGTTTACATTCACTTTTTAAAGTTTAATGTGTCCTGGATGATGAGATTTTCTAAAGATAACATGTGTCAGTAATTAATCCTAGGTATTTTAATAAAACTAAACCATAATTTAATTCATTAGATTATTCCAAGGTGATTTTCCTCCTTCCCAACACTTTGTTTATCATTCTGGCCTTTCTGAATATGTTCTTTTGCCACCCAGAGACTGGCTTTCTTCTACTTTAGTTCTATGAAATAACCACACATAAGGACAAAAGAATGTCAGCGACTGCAAAGCAGGGTCAGAAACACAAGAACAAGTACAGGAGGGAAGAAGAAATTGCAGCAGCACCACTTTAAATAATCTGAAATCAATCCCGGATTTTTTTTACCACCCCTTTTCAAACATGTGTTTTCAAATAATATTTATTACTTAATGCAAAACAAAATTAGTGAGAGCCTGCAATAAAAACTTCGGTGATACCATCTGCTTTGGAGACCTAGGACAGTTGTTTTTGGAAAGAACTCATGCTGCACTGTGAAAACCCAGAATAATCTTTCTGACAAATATACAAGGTTCACATTATGCAATATATAGGTAGGACAGCAGCCATTTCCAGCAAACACCTTGAGCAAATCAATTGGACAGTACCAGATTTACCTCCTGCTCTACCATGGAAGCAAGCCAGGGTCCTGCTACTTAGCCACCTCTCGTAAAACATATGCACACACAGAGCCAGCAGCTCTCTGTCACCCCAACTTCCACCAACATAATTTATTTGCCAAATGAAATGGAAGATTTCACCCAAATTCTGGTATCCTGAAACTCTGTCTTGTGTTATTTGGCTGCAGATAAGCTTGGTTTCATCCACTATGCGTGGGGAAAAAAAAATAGTTAGAAAAAGAGATTTTAATGTTTCACTGGCAAAGAGCCAAAATACAGGAAGCCATAAGGAAAATAAAGACTAGGGGGTAAATACCAAAGTTTTCCCTTTTCTACTGGTACCTATCTGAGCTGTGAGAAATGCTCATTGTCTATATGGCAACTGATCAAAAGCATTTCAAACCAGTTTTCAGCATTTGCTTCAGTGCAGCCATTGGCTCTCCAAAATACCTGTATTCAACTGGCCTGACTAGTTCAGGTCACCAAAGATAGGTCTCTAACATGTTTTATCAGGTATTAAGTAGGCATAATCAATGTGTCCCAGGATGAGAAGAAGCAAAGGGCAGCCATGTTTAGAGCTGATCTACAAGTGGCAAAACCTGTGCTCCAGGTCTTTCTTGTCTTAAGGAAGTTCAAGTACCCTATCTTTGGTATGATGAAGAGTCAAATGAAACTATTTTTAAGCCTTTCACTTCAGGCGAAAGACTGAACAAAAATAAACACCGTATGCACAAATCCAGGGATATAATGAATAAGTGCAAATTTGCTTTTACATCCCAGTTGAAAAAAAAAAATCTGTTTTCTGTTCTGTGTTCCAAAAGCTCTGTTTTATTTTTTAAAGAATACTAAATACATAAACAGTATTTGCAGCACAGAACAGCATGTAAAGAATAAAAATGTATTGTAAAGACAGATCAAAAGTTTAATAATGTCAAGAAATCCTTTTTCCACTACTTGTTTTCTGAGATTTTGAGCAAGACCCCACAAAAAGGATTCAGATTTTGTGAATTTTTTCATCTCAGATATTCCAAGTGTTCATATCAAAATATACTGCTGTATAGATAGGTAAATTGACAATTTTGGTGTTCTATGTATATAAACACATGATTTTATGTTCTTTCTCTTAGTGCTGGTCTTAAATTGAGTCATTTATGTAGCCGTTCACTTATCTTTTACAAGGAACTCTTTGGTTTTCAGATTATTCAGATGTTAATTTTGCATTTAAAAGGTAATTACGATATTATGAATCCCTGGTGCATTATTTTTTCTTACCTGAAGATCATAAAAAGGGGACAGTGGGGGACAGCAGAACTTATTTTTTTTTAATTAAAAACTTAGCAGGTCACCTTTTAATAGATTTATCTATGCAAAGGGATTTATATATATTGAGTAAAGACACAAAAGTATGGATGGCAATTAAGAACTGTCCTATAGGATATTATCATATGCAGCCTTCTTTCCCCATCTGTATAAAGCTAAGTGTTTCCTATCAGATGTCAAACACCCTAAGAACCACTGCCAATAGGCATTGAAGGAAAATTCAGTTTTTAAGACATGCACGGCTCCATGCAGGATTGAATCCCAGATATGATTTCAAATCATAATAGGTTTCAAATTATAATTGGCATCATACAAAGAAAGTGAAGATGATTTTATTGATCCTCTACACGTGGGCAAAAGACATAACTGCTGGTACCCCCAAGAAAATTTAGCCCTGCAATATTCCTATCCAGGGATTTGATTAGAAGGGGAGAACTGATAAAAAAAAATGTATCTGATCAAGCTAGCCTAGGATAAATGATTCAGCAAAAGAAGGTGCTCAAAACCCCAAATTCCTTCTTTTCTTAAAATACAGTTGTATAACTGTAAAGTATTAAATGTGATGTCTAGGACAGAGGATGGGAATCGCATATCTTTTTAGGATTGTTGGCCACCTTTCAAATTAGTGCTAGGGGAGGCAAAGTCTTCCTCAGACCAAGGCAGAATAAAACTCCACTTTTATTGTATCCTTAGCTTTTTTGAAGCAGTTCTATAATTTGCCCTTTGCAAGCATTTTGCATAGTATGTCAGAGAGGGAGAGACAAGCAGTGACTTTTCGAACAATGCTTGTTTCAAAACACATAAAGGAAGGTATCCAGTAAAGCAGTGCTCTTAGGCTGCGAATTAGTCTGACCTTTATGAAAATTGCCATGGCCAAGACTTTGTTCTTGTAATTACAGGAACAGTCGAAGAATTAGCCCTTATGACAAAAGTCATTATTCCTTTAATCACCAGTCTTCAAAATCAACAGTGTTCTTCAGAATTAAGAAGGGAAAAAATAATTATTGAAATACAGGTTTATTATTAAAATGCTAATGAACTCAAAGTGGGGATAATCACACGTAATAAAAGTGATTTCACAATATTATTTACCTTAATTTCCTAGTTTTAGGAGTTATATTCATTATTAATTTAGGAATATTTAAATACTTGATTTGAATGATAGCCGTAAGAATATGTTTGATGTGTTGGTTGCCTCACTATCTTTCTTTAAAGTGCCTTACACACATGACAATCTTTTATGAGGTTTTTTTTTCTCTTTTCACTAGAGCCAGGATACTTTTATTTAGAAAGATGCCTGAAGTAATTCTGAACAGTAAACAGTTGTACAGGGAGCTAATAAAGAACTGTGAAGTGCAGCACAGATATAATAAAAGATTATATCACAATAGATAAAAGGTACAGTGGTCCTTTTCTTACAGGGATTTTGAAAAAGACTTGAGATCAATTAATGTGTTAGGTACTTTAATCCTCATTCTCTATTTGCTATAAATAAATCAGAACCAAATTTATCAACTGATGAATAGCATTCATTATTTTACACTACATTAACCCCCAAAGTTCTTTAGGGTAGCAGTGATTCACCTCAATAAGTCATCCCAACTGAGGCCATTTCTAAGAACTTCAAAGAGGCATAAAAAGGCCTGCATGTGCTTGCACATGGAATATTCTCTGTTTCTCCCTATACACAGAGAACAAAGAACCTTTTCTTTGTTCTGTATTTCTTTTTCTAAAATTAAATATTTTCTACTTTAGCTACAAAGGATTTTATTGTTCATATCTTATCAGATTCACCATTATTATTTTCAGTACTTAGCTAAGGTAATAATGTTTGGGGTCTAAAGTTGTCTTAGAGTACTCTTGTGGTTGCTGAGAGAAGTACCAATTTCTAGAGTGTCACCTTGAGTGTCCTCTTGCGTTTTCCTGTGGAGATATAGATATAGTAATGTCAGTGTCTAGTACTTTAAGTGAAATGATTCCTGGGCTACACAGCACAAGGGAGACATGGAGGTCCTGGAGCAGGTCCAGCAGAGGGCTACTAATTTGGTCAAGTGTCTGGAGAATCTGTCTTACAAGGAAAGGCTGAGGGTGCTGGGCCTGTTCAGCCTTCAGGAGAGGCATCTCAGAGGGGTCCTCTCTCTAAATATCTAAAGCATGGGTGACAAGAGGATGGACCCAGGCCCTTCTCAGTGGTGCTGAGCAATAGGACAAAAGGCAATGGGCAGAACGTGATGCACAGGAAGCTCCACCTGAACATGAGGAAGAACTTCTTTACTGTGTGGGCAACCGTGCACTGGAACAGGTTGCCCAGAGAGGTTGTGGGGTCTCCCTTACTGGAGAGATTCAAGTACTTTGTTTGGATTGTTTGGATGCAATCCTGTGCAATGTGCGCTAGGATGACTCTACTTCAGCAGGGAGGTTGGACCATTTGAACCAATGTGGTTCCAACCTGACCCATTCTGTGTTTCTGTGTTTCTGTGATTCTGTGAGTCCATGTGACAGTGGTTCACATGCAAATTTGTTTTGATTCTTCAAGAGTACTTGGCCTCCCCTCCAGTCCCTTATGACTTGAAGCCACGGATTCCACGCGTTCTTATTGCTCACAACCATGTCATGCTACCTGTGAGGAAAAAGCAGGCAAGTTGTCTTAACCCTTCCTTTAAGACCAGTTAGAGAAGAACACTTCTCCAGGATTACTGGGCATCAATGACTTGGCCTCAGCAGTAGCTGAGATCAGTGGCCAAGTATTTAAATGTTTTGAATAACAGACTGCCGAGCACATGCAATCAGTGCAATGCATCCAGAACACGTAAAGCATACTGTATGTGTTCTGGCAATCTGTGCAGCACACAGGCAATTGCTCAAGTGAATCCCAATGTGTCAGGCTGTGTGTGCCTTGTACATAAGATACTCCCAGCTTTCCTGAAAGCAACACTCAAAACGCAGAAACGGAAGAGATGCAGCTCATAGAACACCGGTGTTACAATCCCCTTGCCTCAATTAGATTGCTCCTTATCAGCTATCGTTTTACCACCATGAGAAAGGAGCACACACTAAAGAATGCCATATAACCCAAGGTGTACCTTCTGTGTAGTACATACGTCTATCCAGTGTTTTTGCTTCTCCTAAGTTAAATAGTCAAAATGACTTGAATATTTTCTCCCTCAGAATCCTTTGTCTCTTTCTAAATATTTTTATGGATTCTTTCTGAAAGCGCACACTCCTAAGAGCTGCAGGAAGGTGAATTGTCATGGGACAAGATCTTGTTTTTCAGAGCAGGCTACTGTCTTGTTCTCAGCAGCGTCATTTGGCCACAGACTGACTACTAGGGCAACTCTTTCAGTGGTGTGGTTGTGAAGAGCCTGAGAATAAGAAGACAATACATCATTAATGTATCTTGAGGGTTGTGTTAGTTTCTGGATCGATTCAGAATGAAGCCTTTGGGTGTGATTGGACTTGATTTGTGTAACAATTCTTCTCCCCTCAGAGAGATTCCCTGCTAGACTCACATCCAGAGCAGGGCTGTAAATGTGGTGCATACATAGAGCTAGCACAAGGCGTGGGAGAGACAGGTAAATATTCTCTTGAGACCAAGCTGTGGGTACACACTGCAGGCACTGCGATCAGTGGTAAGATGTTGGAACCACATACTCAAATGACAAAAGCTAATTTATTGATAGATACATGAAAACAAGCTCTTTAAAATACATGAAAAATACATGAAAAAAGACTTATTTCTCATGTCACAACTCTTCCCTCCTCTGTGACTGAAATATTTTTTTTCAGCTATGACCTTTGCTGTCAGTATAATTTTATAAATAAGAAGGCTTTACCCACAAATCCTGTATAAGAAATTAATGTAGTCTGCAAAATAAAACAACTCTAAAATTCCCTGCTGCTTGTTTTCCAGAACCTTACTGTCTTTAAGCTGTTTGGGGTTCTCACCCTAGAGGATTGGTTCCAGTATTGCTGGAATGGAAGTCACATGTGTGGGACATGTGTCCATGCTGTTCACTTCTTTCTATTTTTAAAAAGAAAAAGCAAAAAGGAGACTACCTAGCTGTGCCTTTATTTTTTTGCTACTGCTCCTCATAGTCCATGATTCCTCAGATATAAAATCATAAAACCACAGAATGGCCCTCTCTCTGAAGAGACCCTGGAAAACCATCTGGTCCAACCTTCCATGGAAAAGGGGGCTTATTTGGGATTATTAACATCCTCTCTACTCATTTCTTGAAAATCTCCAGTGATGAGGACTTTGCCACATCCCTGGGGAAGTTGTTCCTGTGATCGATTATTGTCAGTGTAAAAAATTCCAGTATTATATCAAGATGAAAACTCTCTTAAGGCAACTCATACCCATGCTCCTTGTCTATTCCATGTGGTTTCTTATTAAGACAGAGTCTCTGTCATCTTTGTGGCTGCCCTTTAAGTACTTGAAACTGTGATAAGACCTTCCTGAACCTCTTCTTCTCTAGGTTGAAAAGGCATTACTGATGTTGTATTTAGTAACTATATCAAAACAAGCAGTCACAAGGATCTTGACTGTCACTGACTTGCACAGAGTAGGACAGCATTTGTCCTTCACAGCTTTGAAAATCTCTTCCACCTTTTAAACAGAGATATTAACATCTTGGGCAGCACAGCATCTCAGCTGACTGATTTGCACATGTTCAACCTTACCTTTACAGGCAGTTTTTCCTTGCTAATTACTTATATTATTTCTTTTCTGAAGAAAATTTTCAAATAAAAATACCATGGCAGCAATTTTAACCATTTATTTAATTGCCTGTACTACTTTATTCTTTTAATAGATCTACTTTCTCCCCAGTAATTCTTTCACTGCCGATGTATTTGCACAAGACTGTCTCTTTCTCATTGACCTTTATGGTTAGCCTCAACATATTTTGATTTTTTGCTGCCTTTATCTTATCCTCAATACCAATAATATGCATATTATTACCTGTACATCCAGATAGCATTATTACCATTACAAGTCAATGAATGCTTTCACCTTAGATAATAGTTTTTGCTGGGGAGCAAATTCAAAGTTAAATGTTTTAAGAATGCATAAATTATTTTGCTTGAAGCCTCAGCAGGTACTGAGTCTCAACCCATTAATCTTTTCATATACTTCTCAGCACGACCCATTACTATCCCAATATAATGAGTATATAAAAGTAAGTCCAGTGATGCTAAATATTAAAATTTAAAACAAGCAGATAATCAGAATTTTTAGAGAGTATTCAGAGACTGTTATGTATTGGTAGATAGAACTAAGATCAGTTCAATACATATACACAGAATCTTACCATTAATAGGAGATAATGCATTCTCAACTATGAATACCATCCCATAAGATCTAAATTAAAAATACAAAAAAAATTCATGCTGGTGATAAACTAGATTTATACTGCTATAACTTCATTTGCAGCACCAAGGATACATCTGCATAAACCTAGAATAATGCAGTATTATGTTGTTCCTTTTACTAGCAATGGGTATAGATACCTATATAGCCACTGGTTTGCTGGTAGGAAACAGAACAATGCAAAAATCATATCCTGAAAGATGATTTAATGCTATAAAGCATAATGACTGTCTTGTAAAATCTCATGACAGCCTTTGCTGCACTTTTCATAAAACCAAAGTCCGGTGTGGGTCAACAGACCCTGTTCTATAAAATATTGTTGGATAACTTGGGCTAGCTACTGTTGAAAAAATAAATTTATATGCTGCGAAGTGTCTATGAATTTACAAACCTTAGTAAACACTTTCTTTAATTATGTTTATAAAAAATCAACCTCTGCCACTATATCAAATTGGAACATAAATCTGTCTACAGTTGGTGTGCAGCAGCAGAATCACTGGAAAACATGCTCTGGAATTAAAGGTTGCCAGTTACCCTTATGGTATTGAAATATACTACACTTTTGAAAAACAGGAAATTGGGTCTGGTCTTCTCTAATTTTTTATTCTCTTAATTGAACTCACAATAAATAGATATAATATTGACATAAGCAAGGAGTTCCAGTCGCTTGGAGCTGATTTGTAACAATTCGAAGATCAGGGTTATATCAACAACTGTAAGAAGCTTAGTAGTTACAGCACTCAGTTTTCAAAGACAACCGGTGATCCTTAAAGGAAAGCTCCATCCCTTTTCCATGAGAAAATGAGTCAATCACTTAAATTTATTTCTTAATGTTCATTAGTTTTTCAATTATAGTAGAAAAGGCTATAACAAATAAAATTAGGACTAAACTCTAATAAGGGAAAACAATGCTTTTAGTTAAGATAAACTTCTGCTTGAGGCCTTTCATCTTCTTTGTAAGCTCTTGCTGTGCAGGAAAATGGAAGCTGAGTTCCAGCTCAATGAGTTTTCTTCAATTATGTCTGGATTGTCATTAAAGTCATATTAAAAGATTCAATATAGCATCATAAGGCTTTAGATCAAGCCTACATTAAGGAGTGAAAGACTGCCTTTTTCTCTCATGTAATTTGCTGAAGTTATCTCTCTCCTATGGTTCAGGGATATATATATGTAGCCTTTGGAATATAGATTTGTCCTTCCACATGGCACTCCTGAATGAGCCAGCTTCTTTATAAGCTTTATGAAAGCCACTCTGCAGGAGCTGTGTTTATTGGAGCAGTATGAAAATTGAACTTGCATTAGAATATAGATGAACACCCCTAGAAAAGTGTGCAAGGAAAATAAGTTTATCTTATCTATTGTGGGTTTAGGAAAAGAGAAGGAGAGTCAAACGCACCACAGATATTACTTATCCTACTCTTGAAACCTCAAACATCTGAGACCATGTTAAGCCTTTCTGCAGAACAGGGGAAAAATCTTTTATTAATTTCACAGGAATGTACTTTAACTGAATCTAAAAATCAAATTTAATTGAGGTGTAGAGAAAATTACAAGGCAATTCAGGTCATCTTGAGAAGTACCCATAAGATAGTTTAAATACCTTGGATGCTTTGGAATTGCTCTTTCCATTAGCTGTAAAATCTTAGGCAATCTAGACATCTAAAGTTATGTGAAATGAATCATAACAAAAATCAACAAACTCTGGAAAATTGTAAAATTTCGTTCTCTTACTGAGAAAAAATAGCAAGACACTGTATTAAAAATATATGGTTTGCTAAGTTTTTTTCCTAGCAAACTAAATTCTTAACAGTCTGTGAACATATGACTTTAATGAAATGGCATATTAAGTTAGGACAGATGAGTAACTCACAAAACATACTCAGCAAGTGTCACCATGTTGCTGTATGAATAATTTGCAACGTTTTTAAGATATAAATTATCAGAAATCATTACACACAAAAAAATTAGAATATGATTCTTTCTATCATTTGTGAGAGTTTCAGCAAGTTTCTGACTTATTTTGTATAGATTAGGTAGGTCTCATGGAATACTTCTGTTCTCTGATGAGACGAATCCTGATGAGATCTGATGTGTTAAAATATCTGAATATGAATTGGAAATGTAATTCTTGCTTGATTTATATGAAACAGGTAATTGACAGAAACATGTTTGAAAGCATTTGTTAAAATAGACATAAAATTCAAAGCACTCTTGCTTTCAAATTTGTTTCCATGAGCTGGGCTGAAGCTATTTTTCCTTACATACCTCACAAAAAAGTAGTAGAAATAGAAATAAGCTATGGTCCAGAATAGATATAGTATCATAGGAAGACAAACAGCTTGGCCTACAGGTGCTGCAGACTAAATAATGTCTGACCACTGCTTTTATTCTCCCTTTTTGCCTCCATACCTTTTGAATTCTTTACTGTCTACGGTCAGCTGCTGACCAGCCAGTGGTTGCAGCATCTCTCTGGGAAACTCAGGCCTCCTCTTCCCGAAACAATGCTGTCACCACAGCAGTTTGGCATTAGAAGAGGTTTTTGACTTCTGTCTCCATTAGAGAAGCTGAAGCCTTGTCACCAACTCCATAGATGGGTGGCTGCAGGTGTGCTGAAGAGCCTGCGTCAGCCTCATGTCAGATGTGCTCCTGTTCTTACTCTTTGCTGTTGGTAGACTCATGGTGGCCATACACAAGTGAACTGCATTTTGGAGGTGCCTGTTTCTCTGTGTTAATTATTTGATAAGAACAGCTTTAAACCACTGTGCTCTGCTCGATCCTGCTATTTATGGGGATTTTGGTTCTTAACGAGTCACTCCAGCAATTTGACTACATAATCATAATTACAGATTATGATTGTGTTGACAGCCTCAGAGTTGAATTTTTTATTTCAGTTCTACAATGGAATACCTTCCTGAGAAGTCACACCTGAAGAAAGTCTTCAATTAAAAAAACCCATGAGAGGTAGAGATAAACCAGCAAGACACAGAGAAGAGAGATACAATACCAAGAATTTGGATGCTCCTCAGCAAACCTCTCTCTGCCTGGCATTATCTTTCCCTCACTTACAGAAAGCCAAACCTCCTTATCTGTGGCAGTCAATCAAAATTAAATTCAGTGGAATATTTTGTGTACATTAGATGTGAGACTATGAGTCACACACTTTTATTTCCTTATAGCTTTTTCTTCAGCCAACAAATCTTAATTAATTTTAAAGTGGAATTTAATTTTGAGATTAAAACCACCAAAGATTTTATGCTAATACACAATGGTACATACAAACTTAAGTAGGACTGTAATTAAATAGTTCTATATACCACATGGTTACATTTTATAAGTTTATTAAGAGCAGAAACTGACTGAAAACAGTTAATTTGTTTTAAGAATTTTTTTATAATCATTTAGCTTCTGCCTATTCGTCTATGTTTTAGCTATATTTTCAACATTTTCTGCAAGATTTCTTTCTTCTTCAGGCAAAATTAAAATCAATATTAGGCATTAATTAATAACTGTATATATAGCATAAGGCTCATGAAATAACATAAGGAGCTAATATAAAAATCATTTAACACATATAAAAAACATTTTCTGTATTAAATCATGCATTTCAGAAATATTTCACTTGAAATTTGGACAGACAGCTGCTTTTAAATATCTACCAACAAAAATACCTTCATTGTTCTGTCATTTTAAATTCTCTTATGAGTAGTAACTCAAGAGTACACAAATAAAAATCATAATGAGCACTTAGTAGAATTTGAAATGGCCTTTGAAAAAAACCGAAAATAAAACTTATTGTTTGCAAACATGTTTGTTTCAACATTTTTATATTTTACCTGTCATTCAACTTGTAGTCGAGTTGAAATGATCTGATTTTCTAAGTGAGTCTCACTCTTAAGGAAATGAGCACCAAGATGTGAAAGTTAAGCTTTGCTTTATACATAGTGACTTCTGTCAAGACAGAACATATTACACTTCAATTTATGCTATCCAGGAAATCTCTTTGCCCAGCAAAAAGGGAAACCTGGAGTTTGGTGGGTTTTTTTGTGATTTTTTCAGATAATTTTTCTAGTTCTTTCTGTAAGTGACTTCAATTGTTTTCTCGTGCAAAATATCCATAGGCAGGAAGTTTTATGCAAATGCTAAAAGTGCACAGCTGTAACAGCTGTTATAATCCTCATCAGCACTCTGTTCAAGCATGTTGACAATGCCATGTGGAGCAGAGATCCTTACTGAACTTCTAGAAAGCAGGAAAACGCACAAGCAGAAAGAAAATTACCAGGCCCATCTACTGCTGTCCAAAACATTTGTGATAGCCGCAGACAAACCTGCCTCCATGCTTAGGCCAGACACCTGAACAAGGGAGGGAGAAAGCATGGTGCTCCACCAGAATCAGGCAGTCCTGGGGAAAAGAGAGCCAAAAATACATGCAGAAAGCCCAGCCACCTCAATGAGCACACTGTGCAAAATGGCTCTGATTAGTTGAGGTCATGAGGAGAGGTTGGAAAATGGCTAAGAAAGTGGAAAGCTGTGTCAGTCATACTTGACTGGTTACAGCAGTACTGAAACTTTCTGTTCATCACCTTACTCAGGATCCCTTGGATTTCTTCAAGACTACAAGCTGTCCTCCCAACACTTTGCTTTCTCAGGTAACTGGCATAACATTCCTAGCAATGTGTCCATACTTCCCAACCTCCTCAAGTGCAGGATCAAGCCACAGGTGCTCTTCTTTACCTGTGTTGGTTTGCCTTGTAGTCCATTAACATAGATCTTTCTCCAATTCAGAGTGGCATAAAAAAATTAGTATTTTTTCCTCAACTGGATCTCCATAGCAGCAATACCAGGCTTTTCAAATAGCTGGTGCTTCTCTGGATGCTGCTGGCCCTGATCTAAACATGTAATTAGATTAATCCTGGGATGGGCAGGAAACCTACAGAAAGGGTAGCACAGAGGTGGGCCATTGAAGAAACAAGAAAGAACAAAGGTAGTGGGCAAAACGTTTAACCAGAAGTATCTCCTGCTAACTTCAGAATGAGGATTCACAGCTCATATGGAGCTTTTTTTTTTGATAAAAGCTCAAACGACTTTGCTGAAAAAGAGAGGGAATGCAGAGAGTTTAATTACTGTTTCCCAGCACAATAGGTAGAAATGTTGGGCCAATGTTTAGGTCTTCTGAATTGCTGTTCACAGGTCACAGTGGATTGCACTAGCAATGGCAAAGAAAAGAGATATATACTAATTGGTCCTTAAAAGGAATTTATCCCCAGGAGCTAATTTCACTACCTTTAAACTGAGGGTAATAATAACTGCTGCTCAGTTCTGACATATGTAACAGCATTACACTTAAGAGAGATTCATTTGGCTGGTATTATCATGTTAAATGGTGTGTAGTCATTGGTAAACAGAAGTAAAATTTCTGGGCTTTCAGCTGGAAAGGGAAAATGGAGAAATGAAGATGAAGTTAAGTGAATAGGATATTTAACTCCTGTGCCCTTATTTCTGAAATGATGTAAATGCAAGATATATTTAAACTTTTCAAATCAGGACATTCCATTAACTGGAAAAAACAATGTGTGTGAGGAATCCATTATATAGTGGTATAAAATTTAGTACCAGACAGCACCTACAACACAAAAGAAAGTAAAAAAAATCACTTAACATATGTTCTCAGTGTAAGCCGTGTGACTAAAGGGAAAAAAATGGGGACATATGTTAACTGCCTTTTGAATATGGTAAAAGTAAGCTGAAATAACTCAGGACTGAGATGGTGAGAAGTCCCATGAGAAGCCAAGAGTTTTAATTCCTTGTTTCACCCCTTTTCTCTTCCCACTGCTTTTAGCTCAAGTGCACCATACATGTGAACTCCGTGGGAGTTTCTTTAGTGGAGGTATAATTTAGTATGATGACTCTAAAGGATGTTTTATACTACCAAAATGATTAAGTCCAAAAGAGGGAAAAGCTGAAAACTTGAAGTTTTCATAGGAAGGAGGCTGCAATTTGTAAATACTTTTGTTGAAAGAGATATCGTGTTAATTCAATAAACAAATTGCACCAGAAATGCTCTGACTTTGTGGCATCATTTTTTCCCCAACAGAAATATCCTCAGCAAAGAAGAAACAACTCCATCCAGCATGTGGACCTCAGATGATGGAATTTATATATAGACTATATCAGATTGTTTTCATGACAGAAAATGAAAGCAGAGCAAGCCATTGTATGTGGTATTGTGAGAACAATTGAATGAAAATGGTAGTGAGAGGCCTCTTTGAGGGTTTAGTAGGGTTTCACCAGCTGTACCTGCTTTCTGGTTTTGCAAGAAACATATGTGAATATGCTTCAGCATATGCAGAGTCATCCAAAGCATACTCTCTTACATATGGACCAACACACTAGAAACAGCAAGTAGCCTTTGCCCTGTATGGAACTTTTATTATCCCCTCTTCTTCACTCCTTGGATGAATAGATATATTTTCAGACCATAATTCCAACTGCTTCCATTGAGGAAAGAAAATGATTAAGTGAAAAACTAGACAGCCTATCCATACTTAGAATTTTTTCTGTGTTAAGAAATATAGAAACACTCTACTTCATCAAGCAGAAGCAGTGAAGGTAATAAGGAAAAAACTCATTCTTCATTATTCCCTTAAAAGGTTTTGTGAGCAAAGTGAAAATAAGTAAGAAAATAAGTCTGGGTTTGTTTAAAGAAACTGCATGAGAACATTGGTGTCTTCTATGGAAAGTGTTGTACTTTTCTAACTGCTTTGATCAGTAAAAAACCCAAACCCTCCTACTATTTGCTAATTATAGGGTAGTAGAAAACAATGTCTAAGGCATCTGAAGAGTCCATGTCCCAAAGACCTTCCAAATCAAAATAACTTGTGACCTCATGAAACAAATACTAGGATAAATGTGTTCTGTGCTGTTGGCTTACACTTTAGGCAGCTGCTCTTGAGTCCGTGGACTGCACAGACTGTAATAAAGATATGATATATATAGCTTATTCACCAAAAAAAAGCTTTTTACTAGTCTCCATGAATGCTATATAAATAGAATTTGCAGTGAAAAAGTCAAGTGCTCACCCCCACATTTAAAAAACACAGTATATTAGTGAAGCTACTAAATACTTTTTCTTCAGTGTTTATGTTGATATTTTTAGAAAACAAGATTGACTGTATAGTTTGCTGCAAAATTTCCTTATAACCAGATGCTCTTTTGAGACCAGAGTCCTGCTGACTAGCACAAGAAGCATCTGGCCAGCTGTCAGGATTGATTTGGCTCAGTAGAAACTGGCAGCAATAACAGAATGGAGGAAGGCTGCAATTACACTAGACAGTAACCCCTCCAATTCCAATAGTTGTTAGCATAACCAAATACCCTTGACATCTGGTAAAAAAAAAGAGCGGATATAATGCTTGGTTCCTGCATTAGTGAAAAAAGATTTCATATATTTGCACCAGCACTGCCTTGTCAGCACCCTAAAAAAATCCTGCAGGAGTTAAAAGTGGAAACCTGAGAAAAAGGATATTGAGAGAGAAAGAAAAACAACCTGCTCTTCCTCCCTAATCCTTTTCACTAGCTGCTTCATGCATAAGCCTTCACATGTTTTATTCTGTGTGTATTAATGACTCAGATTTGCAGTGTCTTTGTAAAACATCCTTTTGGAACTTTTTGGACTTTGCTTAAAGTACTTGAATCCTCACAGGACAGAAACCCCATACGTTAAAGAGAAATAGGCTGGAAGGATTCTTTCTACTGCCTTCCGTGAGATTTGGCACCAGCTGCAGTCAGCTGGCACTCGGTGACTCCAAAGCAGTAGGTATGTGTCACTTGTTTGTTGTCAGCTCACACTGACATTAACCAGACTGCAAGCTGAGAAGATACAAGGGAGAGGGGAAAGAAGAATTTATCCATAAAACCTTCATCTGCCATCTTATTCAGCTTCTTCTGTTTGTACCGGAAGGCCATTCTGTTCTCTGGTATTGAGAACACTTGTATAAACATATGGTTATTTAATCTATAAAACTGCTAGATGTTGAGAGGATTTTAAATAGCAGAGCTCCTGAAGACACAGGAATGTATAATACCACCATATTGTCTTTCAGAAATCCAGGTCCACCACAAAAGCTAAAGTGAACTATTTAATACTTAACCAGGTTTCAGTCTGTTGCAGAGCCAATAGCAGCATAATAACCTCATTGAGAGCATGCACTAAAGTGCAAGAGACTGCAAACTTCCTCTTGTCTCACAGGAAGGGAGTACTACTCTTTCAGTGGAAATACTCCTTTTTTTTTTTCCCTGAGTAATGTAACCTGGAGGTTGTTAAATTCCTTATAGAACAAGGAAAATTTTAAAACTCATGGAAAACTTAGATAAATATATGTCTTGGGGTGAGTATATGATGTGTATCCCCTATTGCCGCTCTGTGCCCAGACATGATTCCTGTGCCTTTCGGTGTCTTTAAAACTGGGTGTGAGAGAAAGAAAAAAAAAGCCAGACTAACTTCTCAAAGCAGTTTGTGCTCCAAGGTAACTCTATCTCCTCTGCGTGCTTCTGTGGCAGCAAGAGCGGAGGAAGCACCCTGTGCTGCTTTTCAGCCAGCTTTCGGCTCTGTTTCTCCAGAGAGAGGTGGAGAGTTAAACTTTTTTTTCCTGTGACTTTGGCTTCTTCTCTTCTGGAACTGTTCAGAACACACTGGGAGACCCTACACCATTGGCCCGGAGGGGGCCCACGCCAACCCATCCCCAAAGAGGGGAAGAGAGAGACCACACCCACAGAAAGGACTCTGAAAATTTACCAGGTGCTCTCCACAGTGAGAGGTTTTAATATTTAGCATTATCCTTTTGCCGTTGTGCATAGTGTCTGTTAAATAAATAGTTTTTTTTTCCTTTTACTTTCTCCTGAGGAAAATTCTTTCCCAACCTGGTGGGGGAGGGGCAGCTGAAACCTGCCTTCTATCAGAGGACATTCATTTTGGACGTTCCTCAGAATTTGTCTCAAACCAGGACAATATGAAACTTGGGTAAAGGACAAGATATTTATCTCTAAAGAGCAAATTTATATCTTAAAAAAATATAGATAGCTTTCAAAGCATAGATACTTTATGGTAGAACTATTTCCCTACTGCTGTGTATGTGGATTGTTTCACTTTAAGAGATGTATCTCTGTTATGCAAAAAAGCACATAACCCCATACACCTCCACTGAATGTGTAAGTAGCACACTAGTATTTTTCTTGGCTGCTGATTGAATATTTATTTTCATTAGAATATCCTGGACTGTTCTAAACACTCTTCCTTTACACATGTAGATGCATCACTCTTTGACAGTCACGCTGGAACAACTGCTTAAAAAGTCATCAAGAAAGGCGGTGAACCAGCCTGCATCCCTGAGGTCTTGTTAATGGAGACAGTGTGCTTTGCTGGTTCTACTGCCATTGTCATAAAGACTCAGCGTTTTCCATGGCTAAGCATGCAAGGGGTTAGATACTACTCAAAACCTCATTACTTTTATTTATTAGTACTAAAAAGTCAAAGAAAAATTACACCTGTCTTCTTTAATGTCATCCCTTACTATGCTTGTTTACTTTAGCCGCTAAAATGCTCATGGCAGGAAGCTATCATTGCATTACTTTCCAGGGCAGAGCACACTAAAAAAGTTTGGATAGACTCTGCTATGTATCATAACTCATATGGAAACCACAAAGGCTTCTCCAGACTGATAAAAATTAATATTATCTTGAATGAATGAATGAATGGGATCTCTGAGTGGGATCTCCAAAAAAAATATTACATGCTTAGATTACAAAACACTGAATTTTCCTTAACCCTCACAGAATTAAAAAAAAGGTTAAGGTTGGAGGTGACCTCTGGAGGTCATCTGGACCAATCCTGCTCAAGATGGGCCACCAAGAGATAGTTGCCCAGGAGGCTTTTGAAGATCTCCAAGAATGGAGAATGCACAACCTATGCGGGCAAGCTGTGCAAGTGATCAATCAATCACCCTCACAATCAAAATTGTTTCCTGATGTTCAGAGGGAATCTCCTGTGTTTCTGTTTCTGCCCAGTGACTCTGGTCCTGCCACTGGGCACCACTGAAGAAAGCCCATCTCTGTTCTTTTCACACCCTCCCTTCAGGTTTTTGTGTACATTGATGACATTTTCCCTAAGCCTTCTCTTCTCCAGGCTGAGCAGTCCAGCCGTCTCTGACTTTCCTCACAAATGAGATGCTCCTGACCTTTAATCACCTTTGTAGCCCTTCACTGCAGTCTCTCCAGTATGTCCATGTCTTGTGTAACACATAACTTGTATGAAAAGTTCAGCAATTTTTTGGCATGTAGCCATATTTTGAGTATTAAAATTATTACAAGAGCATTATATATGAATGTTAAAAATCTGAATAAATTACTTGGAGATTAACAGAAAAACAAGCGTCAATCAAAATTACATAGCAGCTAGATGTCCTGTAATCTCCTTTTGGTCTCAGGTTTTACAGAAAAAAAGAAGATGTAGAAGAGGACAGAATACTATGTCCTATTTTTTCTAGAATGGATTCTATTAAGCAAAGAATAAAGTGTCTGTTTGCACCCTCTTAATAGATTTAAACCATTGGATCAATAGTAAGGGATAAACTAAACCACTTAAGAAGGTATTGCATTAATAAAATCCTTTGCACCTGTCTCTGTAAAAGAGGATAAACAGAGCAGAGTTTCAGGGGGTGATTAAAAGAGCATCAAGTTGCAGTGAAAGGCTTAAAGGGGACAAATTAGCCTTTGCTGTACATGGAGATAAGGCACAGGGCTGCAAGACTGAGCTACACATTACAAGCTTTTACAGGCAGATTAAAAGGTTTTGGGTTTTTTAAAGATTCCAGGGGGATATCACATGACAAAATATCTTGAGGCTGTTTATATAACTAATAAAAAAGATGGTAAACTACTGTGCTGGAGCTACCCTTAGGGCTGCTTGTTGATCTTATTTATTGCAGCCAGAATTATACTTGATTCATAGCTGGTCTTGTATTCATTCTGCAGAAAGCCTTCTGGGACATGTGGGGAAAATGTGAGGATTCAGTATGATTTTATTGCATTTTAATATTAAAATGTACCAGTTGTAATACTTTTATGAGCTTGTTAGTTTATAAATACAATCTAGCCAGAGTCCCTGAATTCCCTATATTCATGCCCTTCACATTCTTATTAATTCTCAGATGGCAGCTGTCTTCAGACTTTCACAGACCTGTGGGCCAAGGAAGATCTTTTACCACCTAGTCTCACTTCTTAGAGGTGGATACATACAGAATTTTACCCCTATATTGTGACAACTGACTTTCTGGGGTTATAACAAGCAAGCGCTGAAGGAGATCTGGCTTACTATGTATACCAAAAATTTATTAGGTAAAATACAGAGTAACAGGTCTTTGTAAATATTTGAAGATGATTCTAAAAGAGATTGAGAAAATGGCAGTAAATGGCCAGTTTTCATTGTGGGTGGAGGACATCAATGATATTCCATAAGACTTTGTGTTGGCACATATATCATTCAAGATATTCATAAATGACCTAGAAAATAGATTAAAAGTGAAGTGAAAATATTTCTGATGTTACTAAGCCATTTGAAATAGCAAAGACCAGGGTCAACTATGAAGAATCCACCCAAGAATCTTAAGGGGTCAGGGAAGAAAATAGCTAGCAAAATTCAGCCAGCATAGCTTAATATAAAGTGATGTTCATGGCAAAGAATCACCTTTCCTTTTGAATTTTGAGTCCATTTCTATCAATCAAGAAATTATCTTGAAGTTATACCAGAGAAAATCATTAAGATATTAGGTGAATCTCAGTAGCAATAACTACTGAGTTTTTAGAAATGAAACATAGAATAAAATGGAGAATGTTATTATAAAGCTGCATAAAGCATTTTGCTTACTGTCTGTACTAAAGTACCTAGAAAACAAAATGATAGAGAGGAATTGGATAAGGTTAAGAGAAGGACAACAAAGAATGTGAGAAGTATGAAACAGTGTCTTTACAAGGAATAAATAAGTAGTCAGGGACTCTTCTCCGTGAAGAAGAAATGACTGAGGGGGAAATGATAGAGCATGTAGAGAACTGATCTATTGTTCTTTGCCCCTTGACAGCAAAGGCACTAGTAGGCATCAAATGAAGCTGTCAGCTGTCAGGTTCAAAACATGGTTACAGATAGAGTGTGCATCACCTTGACACAGAGTATTGTGGATGATAAAAATGTAAATGGGCTTGTGGGAAGACTAGACAAATTCATGTCAGAAAAATCCATACAAACCTTTTCTGCCTCAGGAAGTCTTGTAGGCTTGAAGAAGTATTACCATATGCTGTTGGGTTTTTCCTCTGGATATTTACTTTTAGTACATGTTGGAAAAAACCTCTTGTGCCAACTTAATCTTTGGTTAATCTTTTTTGATGTCCTAGTATCAATTGCCACTGTGATGTTAAAGTCTACAAAACCTAACAAGCCTTGAAAACAAAAGAATAAAACTAATTTTTCTCTCCCTTTTGAACTGTCTTGAGTGAACCGTTTCACTTAGAGTGTTCTTCAAATCCCTTTATACCTGTAGGATTGCTTTAGGGATAAAATTTTGTAGTCTAATAAAGGTAATCACTCTTACCCAGCCGAATTTTCAGTCAAATACATTGTATTGTAGGCATTTGAGAAATTAATAACCTCATGTTCAGGAGACAAAGGAATCAAACATCTTCTGACTTCAACTCTAGTTGACATGAAAAAGTACAATCAGAGAAAAATGACTCAGTGGTAAGCAGTAGGCATGAGGTTCAACCTGCCCTACTAAGAGTGCAGATGTTTACATGTGAGCTATACGTGTCTAAATTACCACTACAGTCAACACAGACTCAAGGAATCCCTCCACGAGGAGTAAGGGAATGATTCAATCAATGCAATATTTAGATATATAAGCCAAAGGACATCATGCCATTTGAAGTATCCAAAAGCATTTTCTCAGAAATGAACAGATATTGTGCTAGACCTACAACAGAACTGTATTCTTCTGGGCTCACAGCTGGAAGCTTAACAGCATGTGTGAAAGCATCTTAAATGTTTAAGCAACTTAAACACATCCTGTGTGTTTCCCTGAGGATGATGTGGTCAGTCTCTACACTTTATCAGCAGTATCAATTATATTTTCATTCATTTGGGTTAGCACAGCATAGCATAAAATAGAATAAATGGAATAGTTCCAACTGGACAGGGACCTACAAAAGCCCCTTAGTTGAACTACCTGACCAATTCACGGCTGACCAAGTTAAAGAATGCTATTAAAGGCATTGGCCAATGCTTGTTATACACTGAGGCATCTGCCCACCTCTCTAGGATGCCTGTTCCAGGTTTTGACCATTCCCACACATCCTGTCATCACATCCCAGAGAGATGAGATCAGCTCCCCCTTCTCCACTGCCCCTCCCCAGGAAGCTGTAGAGAGAAAAGAGATGGCCTCTCAGACTCCTTTTCTCCAAACTAGACAATCCCTAAGTCCTCAGTCACTCCTCACAGGACACGACTTCCAGCCCTTTCAGAGGAACTGTTGCCCTCCTCTCAAAGCATTCAAGGACCTCGACATACTTCTTACATTGTGGGGCCCAGCACAGCACAGAGTACTCAAGGTGAGGCCACATCAATGCTGAATAAGGAGGGATTATCCCCTCTTTTAACAGGCTGGTGATGCTGCTTTTGATGCACCCCAGGATGGGATTTGCCCTCCTGGCTGGCAGGACACAAGGCTGACTCACACTGATCCTGCTGCCAACCAGCAACCCCAGACCCCTTCCTGCAGGGCTTCTCTCCAGACTCTGTTCTCCCAATTTATTCTTGTTCCCAGCATTAGTCTGACCTAGGTACAGAATCCAGCATATGGACTTGTTAAATTTCATCCCATTAATCATAGCTCAGTGCTCCAATGTATCCAGATCACTCTGCAAGACCTTTTGTCCCTCAAGAGTGTCAACAGCACCTTCCTGTTTGGTATTGTCAGCAAATTTGCTAATGGCATGTTCAGATCCTGCATCCAGATTGCTGATTGAAGAGGACTGGCCCCAGGATCCAGGACGGAGCTCTGAAGAACACCACTGGTGACTGGTCACCAGCCAGATGTAGCCCCATTCACTACAACCCTTTGGCCTCTGCCCTTCAGCCACTCCTTCACACACCAGTTATAGTATTAGTAACATATAAAAATTTGCAAAAGGATATAAAAATAAACAAACCCATAAAAGCTATAATTCTAAACATCTACAGTGCACTTACAGTTGACACAAAATCCCACTGTGATAACATAAAATGTATTTTCATATTTCAAAATTCATTGTAAATACATTAAATATACTTACAAGCAATATGTAATGAAAATAGCATTTTCTGAAAGTGAAGTAAAGATAGTTGTGGTAGTTGCTGGCAGGTTAGAATAAACCTTAACACATTCAAAATGAAATAAAGAGATATAAAAGCCATCTCATAATTCAGTAAGCCATTTATAATGAAATATGCATCTTTTAAATAAAGATAATGCATTAGCAGTAGTTAATATGTTAAAATTATTCCTTTCTCTAAACCTGTTGTAAATTATGCATGCTTATAAATGTATTAACTTTTCCTAAGTCGTTGACAGACAATCCTTTAATACACTTTGAGATATCTATTTCTTATTTAAGCCTTTTATCTTCTGCAGTTAAATCAGTACTGTTTCTTGTACAACATTTTAAAATGGCAAAATTGTTTGAAATTAATACTCCGTATTTTAGAAACCTTAAATATAAAACTTAGAACACATTTTTAAATTATTTGTGACAAGGAAGATAGTGCAGTTGTACTTTGAAAACTAGTAATTTTTCCGTCATCGTTTTCATGGTATGAGTCCAATTTTTCATTTCTGAAGGATACACATAATGTTGTTAAATTTTGAGATTCTGATGTCAAGATGCTCTGGCATACTTCCTTCTGATTCCGTATAAAACCACATAATGTTCGCAATGTTCTTTATTTGAACATACAGTCTTCACTTGCCAAAGTAATAAACCCACGACATTTATAAAGCTGCCTTGAGAACATTGGAAAATGATATAGAAATCTGGAATATGTCACTTTATATTAGGTGACTTTGCTGAATATACCCACAAGTTCCTGTCTCTTTTTATGGCACGTTATAATTTATGGCTTTTACACTTTGTTATAGATATTGCATATTAGTAGGACTAGAAAAGTCCTTTGTGGATTAAGGTGGATGCAGAATTTCGGGAGCAGGATGCTGCGAAAATGCTTCAGAACTATATTTCTGTGATAGGATTGCCTGCCGTGGGAGATAGATAGATAGATAGATAGATCGATCGATCGATCGATCTTTGTTCTGCCCAAGCCCTTGAAGTGTTCAAATGCTGTTTGTGAGGCCCCACTTACAAGGCTCTGCAGAGATGCTTGTTCTGATGGGGCAGCTTTTGCCGCTGGTTGACAAGAGCATGTCAGAATTGAGAGCAAGGAACTTGTAGGAGTACGGGGAGGGGCAAACACTATACTGTATGCTACATGTTTGTTGCATGCAAGACATAACATTACTGAGTGAGTTGGGTTTTCATGTTAATTTCCATCTTCTACTTCCTGTCTAGAGCCTGTTTTATGTGTGTCTCTGGTACTGCAGGATAAAAGGCACAACAAGGCAAAGAAGAAAAGCAAGGCTTCACTACTTTACATACAATTTGAGAAAGGTATTGCTGTTTTATAGAATAAAAATCATGGATTTATTTATAAAAAAAGGGCATTGCAAAAATGTAATATATATGTTTTTCATAGTGCTGAAATTTTCAGCCCTATTCCTTGTTAAACTATCCTAGACTTGACATATTACTGGTTTTATATATTTAAGTAATTTTTAATAGCAGGAATTGCTTATTGAAAGAGCACCCTTTGTATTCTTCACTTCTAGTTTACTTTTACAAATTGCACCTCTGATTTTGCTCATCATATACTAAGTCAAAACGATGTCTTCCTGATTTCATTCTTCCTGCCTCAAAGGACACTGACGAACATGTAGGGATTTAATAGTTTTCCTGTTGCTGAAAAGTGCACAGGAACTGACAATAGTATTTATCTTCTGTAATATATTGAATAATCAGGGAAGTAACTTTCCTCTCAACCTTCCCTCAGTAGAAGACTTAAAATCAAATGACAGCAAAGGGATACCCAAATAATTCTGCTACCAGTTTCACCAGTACAATATTTGCATAAGGACTTACAATTTATTTTCACTATGACAGCAATTCGGGAAAATAATTCCATAATTTTTTATCTCTTTAGACAGCTTGGACTGGCTACATGTTGCTAAGTTATGAATAATGGGGTTTTTACCTACATTGCTCTTTCCGATGGAAAGACACAATAAATGCCAAAAATGTACATTTGTCTTATCTAGGCCTGTAGGTACTTGAATCTTAAAGGAGGAGGGGAATTAGTGTTATTTTGTGTGATCTTAATTCTGGCATAATTTCATGCTGAATTGCCATAGCATCAGCACTGCTGTGACAATATTAGAGTTCTTTTATATCTGTGTGATGAAATGTGGTGAAAAAGATCAGATACTTCTTTTATTTCAAGTGATTCTTTTTTAGGGGAGGAAGCATTTGAGAAGTACAGATAAACTGAACTCCTCTATAATGCAGACGATCAAGAATTTTTTGAAGGATGTGAAGGGTGTTCATCTCTAACAACTGTATATATCATAATGAGACTAAAAGTGTGAAAGAAGAAGCTAAGAAAACAGGGAAGGGTGGGATTAATCTTATCCACCCTCAAAATACATGTTATATGTCATTGACATCTACATATGAATTAATTGTTTTGATTCCACATATATTCTTTGAAAAAAGGACTCCTGGTTGCAGTTCAGTTATGCTAAGATAATAAAGTCACTTGATGTCTCAGGCTAGATAATGTGGGTCCCATCCAACCAATCTCATTGAAAATTTTAGTGGTCAGTGCATCTAGTTGAAGAGGAACAAAAATGAATGTGGAGAATAAGTACGTAAAGCAGTAAATAAAAAAATCATCTAAATTACTCTCAGGAGCATTGCCTACATGTCTGCCCCAGCATGTGTTGGAGGGTGCAAACCTGAGCCAAACCTGATGAGGAGCAGGCAAATAATTAAATTATATGGACAACCACAGTGGACAATATTTGAGCCTGTTCACAGACCCTGATTTGTATACAGTACAAACGTGTCTAAAGATCCCTCCAGAATAGAGCTAGATTCCAGAGCATGCCCAAATACACTGTAAAAAAAAAAAAAGAGATTTTGAATTTAGGACACTGAAAAGATCTGCAAGAAACTGCACTGTCATATATGACATATATAAAACTAACTTTTGCGTCTTTTTGTCCATCCAGGCTCTAACCCAAGTACCTAAAGTTGCCTAGTTAAGTTGGATTATTATGGTTAAAGTTGTTGTGTTGTTTAAGGTTGGTTAAAAGTTAAACGGTCACTCCACGCTGCCACAAGCTGACCCCGAGCATCCCCTTGGAGTGACCGGTTCTTCTCCCAGGCCACTCCATACTGCCCTGAGCTGACCCCGAGCACCCCTTTGGAGTGGCCATCCTTCCCATTCATAAGATGTTTTGTATTTTAAAGAGTTGCAGATGGTTCATGCAGTTTTAAAGGTTTATAAATGTTGGAAG